>JAQIVE010005796.1:0-12361 GCA_034698285.1 Sminthurinus bimaculatus | reverse complement strand
AAACTTCTCCATGAGGTGCCTCAAAAATTTCCAGATCACCAAACTGCTCGAGGAAAAAACGCTGCAAGAGATGGAAGAAATCCTCAAGACATTTCAAACGGTCACGGGAAATTGGAAGAACCCTATTGAAATTGATGACCAGTTTAACGTGCCCACAATGAACGCTCTTTGGTCACTTTTTATGGGTCAGCGATTTGATCACAATGACCCAAAACTGCTGAATATCGTCCAACTTATACACGAGTGAGTTTTAAACATGTTTCTACTTATTTACATATTTTGAAGTTTAAAAACCTTTCCTGATAATGTCGTTAAAATTTAAGCTAGTGGTCCGATACATGATCTAACGCAAAATGTTTTCCTTAACAGATCTGGTAAACTAGATGGGATTTTAAAACCGCTCTTTTACTTTGTCTCTTTCCTCCCAAAACTATTTCCCCGGGCTCGTTGCATGGAATCAACTGTCCAGGTGATAAAAATGACCCGTGCTTTTGTGGACGAGGAGTTCCAGAAAAATAAATTGCTGGAACGTTCTGATGAGACACCGGCCAATTTCATAGAAGCGTTCCGAAACGAAATGCAACTGCATCAAAACCATCCAGAATCGAGCTTTTACGAGCCCCGTAATACATTTAATATTTATCCATAAATTTTATTAACGATGCATTGAAGCATACTTTTTTTGCTGTGTTGAAAAATCCAGGTTTTTCCTGGAATGAACAATTTTTCCGGCCACTTTTTTGAATTTGTCAAATTATTGTACAAATTTCTAGACGGTCTTTTCCCGCTGACAACCTCGGACATCTTTATGGCCGCCATGGAGACGACAAGTACAGGTATGCCGCTCATTTAATCTAAATATAGCATGTCCCACCGAATTTCGTGTAATCGGGTTTAAAATTACATCGGCTAAGTTTTGTAATCTCGTGATGGTAGGACAATGTGAGCTACACGCGGAATTTCATGGGACATGCATCATACATACATAACTTTAAGTAAAAAAATACACAATTTTGAAATGATCTTGATCAATCCTCTTTAATATAGCAATCACCTGGTTCATCCTGCTCATGACCCTTCACCCAGAAGTCCAGGATCGTCTTCATGACGAGATTCAAACGATCATTGGTGCTTCTAGACCTCCTTCCCTAAATGACCGACACAACTGTCACTTTGCAGAGGCCGTAATCAACGAGGTCCTCCGTTTTTCTTGTCTCGTCCCCATGGCTATTTTTCACCGTACTGTTCAGGGCATTGAAAATTTTCACGGCTTTCGAATCCCCGCAAACACCCTCATCATTCCAGACATTGCCGGGATACACATGGATCCTCATTTATGGGAACAACCCGAACAATTTGACCCCAGTCGGTTTATTGGGGTCGACGGGAAATTTCAAAAGTCGGACAATCTTTTACCTTTTTCCATCGGCAAAAGAAACTGCATTGGAGAGACGATTGCGCGGAAACAACTTTTCCTTTATGTAGCAGGCATCAGTCAAAGATTCAAACTTTCATATCCGGCGGGCAAAAAACCATCAACCGAAAAAATCGTTGGCGTGGTGATTCGACCTCCAAATTTTCAAGTTGTCTTCAAGGAGCGCTACTAGTCATTAGTCATCTTTTTATGATTTCTAAGATTTTTCGTATAAATGGAATTTTATTGTCTGTAAAATATTTAAAAAAATCCGGGTATCAGTAAAAAAATGTTTATGGCACTTTACGTGGAAATTCCACAACAATTTTAGGCATGGATTTATGAGATTACGGAATAAATTTGTGTCCAAAAAAAACTTGTGGGCGTAAAAGTTGACGGACTCGCACCTTGTTTTCAAATCCGACATGTACTGGTTGTTCAGCAGAATCCAATACACTTGACCAGGTTGTTGTTGGCTTGATTCGACGTGGGGAAGAAACTAATGACCGGATTCACCTGCCCCTTGAATTTCCCGACGGGATGACCAAGGTCAGGTCAATTTTTAGATTGCCGTCAGGCCAAAGGCCATTCTGATCTTGACCGTAGCGGAGAATATCGTAGCAGTTTCGTTGCGCGGTACAGGTGGAGATTCCATCGTCTACAGTCTACACACAATGAAGGTCAAAGATCAAGTTAGAGGTCAGTAAAAAAAATTGGTGTCACACTGCATAAAATAGAGTTTGGAGAAGAAGGTAAAAATTACGGTTTTTGGAGTAAAATTCTTTCATCACAGCGCCCTTCCGACATCCGGAAACCCGTAGTGCGTATGGGTGTCGAAAGACGCTGGCCAAACGGAGACCTATGGACGCGCCCTTGTCCATCATATGGAGATCAAGCTGGACATGTGAAAAGAGCACTCGACTTTCCTAATTTGTAACAAAATGAATAATTCCAGATTTTTTGAAGAAATTGTACAAAAATAATTCAACTTTGACCTTTGTTTTTTGCCTAAAAAGATTTTTTAAAATTTCAAGGTCAAAGTTTATATTTAAAGGTAAAATTTTTAAATGTAAATGACGTCTAAAATTGGTGTCCATGTGTGGTCAAAAAGTAATTGGTCAATGTGAAATGTTTGTTTTGGTTCTTGAAAGAAAAACCGGTAAGACAGATTTTTTTGATGATCATCCAGAAATGGTGGGTCTCGAGATAAACTTTAGAATATTGTGGATAGATCAAGAATGAAATACGCTATTTGGCGCAATATTTGTATGGTCGCTGGCTGCGTAAATCCTCAGTTTTTAGAGCTCACCACAACAAGTAAAACAGTAGCTGAGTACAAAACTGTGCATTTTCTGTTTAGCCGCATAATTTTATTGTCATAAAAATGTTGTGTGGTAGACTTGAAAAGTTTTTTATTAGTTTAGTAAGAAGACATCCTGCATTGTTTTTGCTTGCCCTTGTTTCATGTTGATTTTGAAATAAAATACGTTTGAGTTGAGAGTACACAGCTAAACTAACGATGTCTAATATTACAAGCGCCTGCTATGCATTGACCTCAGCAATAAATGTACGTGTAAACAAAGTTCTTATACATCTAGTCGCAGTTTGAAAGGATAGAGGAATTTTTCGTTTAATAGTGTATCTATTGGCCTTTGAGAAGTTCTGTGTTAAGCCATTGCTCGCGTAAAATGCTGACGAGTAAAAAATAACGCACGCTCTTAGATAAGGAGCATTTGACTACTTCTTAATGACTAGAATTATCTTGTTTACTATGTACAAATATCGATACAGTGCAATGCATGTTGTTTTCTTCACATATCTAATTTATATACGAGTATCATTCTTTGATTTTCAATTTGCAAGTTGCAACGTACATTTATGAGATTGACGCTGGATCGTAACGGAGCAGAGTTTATGTGACGGGTTTTTTTGGAACTATTCACACACAGAGAGTGTGTGTGTTTATGCATTGATAGTCGAGAGGAGTCCTACATTCAAATGTTACTTGGGTTTTTGCAAAGTTATACTTTTTTTCACAAGTCAACTGCAGTGTCTTTACAGCGGTCACATAGAAAAATAATAGAGACAAGGACAAGAAGACTTGTTTCTCCAACTGAAGATATTGAAGAAGCCATAAAATTGTCATTCCGTAATGCATACCGTCTCTAGAGTTCTAGCCGATTAATCACACGCAGATGGGGGATCTGAACTACAATAACTACAGTGAGATCTCCTCAATTTTGGAGACAATCCGCCTATCTCAATACTTGAAGAACTTTACGGGTAAACTCATTTCTCAGAATTGAATATAAATGAAATTATATATATGTGAAATATAAACAGTGTGTGTATGGGGGGATTGATGGACCGACAACGTTTTTAGACAAGAGCTTCACTGATACTCTCCTGGATACAATCAAAAGCCATGAGGACGATACCTTGAAAATTAAACTCCGTTTACCATTTGAAGTTCGAATGCCCTTTTTCCAAGAACTGGCCAAGAGACGAGAGAGTTCACAACAGTGCGAAAAATGGACTGAGCCAGAATTGCATGGATCCTTGAATTCAGCGTCGGGTGGGAATATTCAAACCAATGTTAGTACAAGTCATGTGCATATTAAAAACAACCTAGTCCTTACTGGTGACATTCGAATGCAAACGGGAATTCGCGGAATTTTAGATAAGGGTACGACTCGAAATCAGAAACTGAACCAATGTGTACATTGTACATTTTACATCTACCATGTTTTTAAAGGTCTGAGGAAAAGGATATTAATGTTCATGTTTGCTTTTACTTTTTTACAGTTGCGAATTTATCCCCTGGATCCCACGTAACGGTTCGAGGCCTGGTTGTTGAGGGAAACGCCAGTGGGCACAACATGACTGTAGCAGATGACGATATTGTGCATAGGCAAGATGAAGATCCCCGAAGTTGTCTTCAGGGGTCAACAGCTAATAAATCGGTAGGAAAAGAAGATTGAATTTTTGTTTAATTGGTCTGTTTTAGGCATTACTTTTAAGGGTTTTCAACCTGAAATTTTTACTGTACTCCAACCTAATATAATTTACTCCAAATTTGCAAAGTCTGTATGCATACATATTATGTACAAATTATGGAACATGAAATAGAGTAAAATGAAAATTTTTAATGCGATTGAGATTTAAAAATTAATACTGAGCCAGCACAAACACATTTTTTCATTACCCTAATATTAGACGCCTTGATCCGGTAGATAATGTAATAATCAGTTTTTTTTCCGCAGACTTATCTTCCAGGCGGCATAACCGTCAATCCTGTTCGGGCAGGCGGGAGCATACAAATTGGTGGGGATGTCAATACCATTCTTCAACTTCCAGCCTTGGCGTCTAAAATGCTAGTGCCTTCAGACTGCTTCCCCGAAACCCCGGATTTTTTCATCGGTCGAAAAGGCATGGCGCAGAAGCTTCATGAAATTTTAAAGAACCAAAATGACTGCTCTTCCCGCTTTTCCAGAACGGTGGTAATCGCTGGTCGTGGCGGGACTGGAAAGACCCATTTAGTGAAGCATTATGGAACAGAATCAGAGTACTCTAGAGATTTTGGAAGAAATGTCCGTTGGATTAATTCTGAAACGCAAGACGCTTGCTTCGGCGACTTTCTCCGACTAGCCAAGCAACTAAAACTTTGTTCAGAGATTACGAGTCGCTATGGTGATTTTGAGGCGGCGGATGATATTGTTAATAGAGTCGTCATTGCCGTGTACAACCATTTTTTTCAAGAACGCAAACGTTCGCAAACCGACTGTCTCTTCATTTTTGACAATGTCAACCAGCTGGTGAGCGATGAGAAATATTTTGGGATAGAGAAATTTCTCCCACCCCAGCCACGGCCAAGTCATGACAGTAGTCCGCCATGGAAACCCGCTGTTTTGATCACAAGTCGAAATTCAAAATGGGGAATGCAGCGCCATCGTATCACGGTCATTGAGCTGGAAGATTTTACCCAGGATGAAACGCTCGAGTATTTCCGTCTTAGTTTTGACCTTCCTCCTGACCATTTGGATTTTTTAAAAGCCAGGTTGATAAAGCTTTACGAAATTCTACAGGGTTTTCCCTTGGCCATCAGTATTGCGGCGGCGTACATAAACCAACTGGGCGGGAACTACGACGAAGGGATTCAGAGCTACATCAACATGTTTGAGGAGCGGAAGGGAACCTGGTACCAGCTGGAGAAGTTCAAAGACGTCCCGGCGGACAACTACGACCTCATTCTAAAAAATGTGTGGACCAGTACCTACGAGAAGATTGGGCGGGAGCAAGTTAGTGGGGGTGATGCTCTCAGCCTCCTTAACAAGCTGGCATTTTTATCTCCCGGAGAAATCTACACCGAAATCTGTTACAAGCTTGTTGACAACAACAAAGTAAACCTCTTACTCGTCTTCTCTCTCCTCCAAAAGTACTCCATGATTCGAATCCTAGAGGAGGACAGAAAAGGTCAAGGGAGTCAGTGGGGGCAAAGGATCCCCATTCATCGGCTGGTTCAAGACGTGACGAAATTGAGGCAAGTTGAAGAAAAACAGTGGAAGGACCTCAAAGGCCTTGTCCAGTCCCTGGCCCGTTCCAGCTCCAACCAGCTCAAAATTTCGGATGTATACGACATAGAAAACGGGTTTCCCCATGTTCACTACTCCCGGGTGTTTCAAGAATGTCGGTCCTTCTTGTGGACCAAAGGTCAAGATGGGGTCATGGACATGGAAATTCTAAGGAGCTTCGTGATACTGGGAATGATTTCCAAAAATAGTAACATGTGCGAAATTGTCCTGGAATACTTATTTCGCTCAGATCACAATAACCAAGATCGTGAGCTCATCAATGCATGTAAACTTGCCATTTTCTACCTACGGCTTCTGCGGAATTCAACGTGGACTCCTGACTTTCAGAATCTTGAGCGGTGGAACTTACCCACTATTGACTTTACCCAGTGGTTTGACCCCATCCTGGGAGGCGTCTCGAGCATACGGACGGTTGAAAACCTAGTTAAATGGATGATGAAACGCCTCGTGGAAAGTACTGTTGAGGTCCAAGGTTCACTAGAACCGGGAAAGGTCATTCAAGTTTTGATGGTAGCCAATTTTTTAGCACAGCAATCATTCCATAAACCGTTGGGCTTGAAAATTTTCAGATCCCCCGTCTCTTTGATTATGACTAAATTCGGGAGTATGTTATCAAAAGAAGCCGACATCACAGTTGATTTCCTCTTGAACAAATATACGGGGTTCGGAAGCACGGAAATTTGTGGGAACGCTTTTATAGGGGCACTTCCTTCAGTACACCACCAAGCCCTCCAGAGGTTCCTGGACAACCTTATGAGCCAACTGAAGGATCAATCAACAAAGCTCGTTACTGGACAATGGATAAAGCTCTACTTCCTTCTAAGCGTAAGACATTTTTCATGTCTTTGATCAAAGTTTCAAACTGACGTACATAAAACACATTTAGGTCTTTTTTTAGGGTAGCGAAGCTGCCCTACTGTTCCGATCATGTCCGTCCGTCTGTCAACCCCTACATATGTATATGATAACCCCATTTGATTACATGGGCTTTCAATGGCAGGAAAACCCATTGAAATACAGAAAATTTAGCAATGGAAAACAAAGGACAGGCGGGAAAATATATACATTAGACTGGACACCAACTGGACACCAAATACATTAGACTGGACACCAACTGGACACCAAATACATTAGACTGGACACCAACTGGACACCAAATACATTGGACTGGACACCAAATGTATGGGAACTGGACACCAACTGGCACAGGACAGACATAAAGACAGACTGATACGCAGGCCGGCAGCTTCGCTACCCACTCGCTTTTGCGAAGCTTAGAAGTGAGTACCACAATCGTGCATTTGCCACGATTTAGATTTTTGAAAAGATAGTTTTCAAAATTCTGAAACTATGGGGCATTTTTTTCCGTCACGTTTGATCTCTGCAATGATTGGCATTATTTCAATTTCAGTCGATTTTTGCTTACCGGTTTTCCCTAATTGGAATGCCGTGCTAATGGATCAATATATGAAGTATATTCCATTACCATGGAATTTTGAAGCCGGTAATTATTAAAATACTATGTATTCTACGTGAATACATCAAGTTGAAAAGGAATGTGGGTACAGATACCTGACACAAACATTCCAAACACAACGTGTATAATAAAGAGTCACGTTTTCGAACACGACTGTTCTCGTTTCTCGTCAGCAGTCGGTTCATTATACATTGGCAAAGACGATGAATAAAGCCTTAAAATTAAAGAATTTAGCCAACGTTGGTGACAGACAGTTGAGCCCCTCCTAAATGGAGTCGAACAAAACTTATGAATACATACGAGGTTTTAATAAAATTAGAATCTAATTAAAACATTTGATGTTTTAATTATACAAGCGGTATAAAACCATATTCGACCAATTTATTAGATTGGCCATAAAGGCGTTTTCATTAGAGTCGTGTTTTGAATTCGATAACAAAGGCTTTGCGTTGGCCACTAAGTTTGGTACTGAAAAAAATCTGGAGAGTCGACTATGTGTTTTTGCAGCCTTTAGTTTGTTTTCACCCGAGGTAGATGGATTAGTCGTCGCAAATTAAATTTGTGACCACTAATTTCAAAAAGGCCGAATTTTTTAAAAGCCGGTATAATTTGGCTTATACCGCCCAATGAAGAAAATTCGTCTGCAAAACGTTGGTGTATCATTAGACTTTTTCATTCTGGAGGTCAAGTCTGGGATTTGTCCGGCTACCCTCCAAAATAAAACTAGACCATATTTGGACTCTTTTGGGGCCAAACACTTTTTTCCAATATGGCCGCGAATGCTCCCTAAAAGGCCTCAAAGTTGACTACTTTTGATCAAATTTTCACCTGCTTTCGACTTTGACTCGCTCCTATTTCTGAAATGTAAATCCCAGGCATGCAAAACTTACTCCCGCAAATGTCGGCATCACAATGACTGGATTTTGCCACTTTTCATATCCGATTACCCAGCTCGCCGGTATGCAAAAACCACCATTTTTGCACATTTTGCGAGTTTGACATTTCCGACATTATGACGACGGAATATGAAAATATAAATCAATTGAGTGGAACTTTGTCTTTACCACATTTTAAAATTCCATCGAAAGTAGAAATGGCAGCTATTTGAAGTTGACGTCTTTTGTCACAAAATGCAAGAAATCTGCACTTTTGCTCCGACATCGAAAATTCCATCGATAATATCTCAGGGTAGAAATCGAATTTCTTGATGAAGTAAAGACACTTTACAGTTGAAATGGATCATATTTTCATGTCACATAGTCAAAAGTTTTGATTTCCGAAATTTTTTTTTATTTGTTGAAGGAAAGTTTTATGCCCATCAAAAATCGATATCAAGATATGAAAATTTGTTTTACTGAATTTGAAACTGTTGACAGTGTGACATAAAAATATGATTCATTTCAACTGTAAAGTATTTTTATTTCACCAGGAAATTCAATTTCTACCCTGAGATATCATCGATTAAACTTTGGATGGCGGAGCAAAAGTGCAGATTTCTTGCATTTTGTGACAAAAGACGTCAACTTCAAACGGCTGCCATTTCTACACCAGACGGAATTTCAATATGTTGTAAAAACAAAGTCCCACTCAATTGATTTATTTGTTTATATTCAGTCGTCATATTGTAAGAAATGTCAAACCGGCAAAATGTGCGGGATTTGCGGTTTTTTCGAACCCGCGTGCTGTGGCGGGATAATTGGACAACGGATATGAAAATTGGTTTAATCCAGTCCCTGTGATGCCGAAATTTACAGGAGTAAGTTTTTTGAGCCGGTGTTGTGTATTTTAGAAATGGGAGGAGGTCAAAGTTGAGAAGGCATGAGCATGGGGTCAAAAGTAGTCAAGTTTGAGGCCTCGGCGACACCATTATCCGCCATCTAAAAAAAATGTTAAGAGCAAAAAGTACTGCAATATGGTCTAGTTTCATTTTTTTGGGTGGCCCGACAAATCCCAGATTCGAGGTCAAAATGAAACAGTCTAAGGTATATAAATGAACACATTTGGGCTAGACAAACAATCCCGTCATATTTTGGCGGTCGAATTTGGTGGTCGGACAATGCTTTTTCCAGGCAGCCACCGACTGAAGATGAGTCCGGGATGAATTTACATCGATTGATTAAAAACCAAAGAAACAATTTGAATTTTCCATGATTTATGATGAACCATTATTTGAAACTTTTCTACTCTCTAAACAGAGCATTCTAACATGTAAAAGTACCCAGCGAAAAAGGTTTCTTTAGGCCTAGGCTATCCATCTCTGTGTTTTGTAATATTTTCATAAACGACAAACTCATTTGGCCGTTGATTGAGCGAATGGCTGACCTTTGCCATGATCACTCGATACGATACCAACATTCATACATTTAAAGGACTAAAATGACTTGATTCATTTGCCATTTGATATTAACAAAAATATCTTTATACGACTTTGTGCAGCTTTTCTTGACGACTGAAACTAAAAATCCAAGTCTTGACTCAGTTTTTACTAACTGGGGTAAAATTTGTTTAAACTTTCAACGACTAAATTTAGCAAAAAATGTGCTTGTTAATCTTTTTTTGAAAGCGTGAAATAATTCACTCTTCATTTCAAAATGCAGGGAAAATTTGGATTTTGTCCGTTGTCCCAAATAATACTTTGTCTCGGGACCTTCTCCCTAATTTTTGTAACTCTGATTACTAACGCAAGCGGAGTGGTCTCAAAAAACGGCCGCATTTTAGAGGAAAACCGCGAAAATTCGAATTTTGGAGATCTCCAGCAGGACCTCACAAAGCTTAAATCATCTTGTTTGTACAATCAAGAGTACTTGGAAGAAGTTGAACAGAAAATGCAAAAGCATCGCAGGGAAAACCAGGCAAAAGTTGAAAACCTTCTGAATGGAACGGTAAAAATACTACACGATGAGCTAGAGAAGGCCAAATTCAAACTAAATGTGGACAACTGGATAACAGACCCGCTGATTGGCCCTCAAGGGCCGCCTGGACAACAAGGGCTCAAGGGTAACCGGGGAACTCCTGGAGAAAAAAGCGAGAAAGACGACCTAAGCATGACCACCTTGGAAAAGGGATCTCCTGGCGACAGAGGGGAAACCGGACCTCCTGGAGAACGCGGGTATTATGGGCCTGTTGGTATTTACGGGGATCAAGGAGCCCCTGGACAAAAGGGCGAGAGGGGCGATGCAGGACCAGCGGCAGACGTTTTCGTCAGTGAGACAGGTCAAATCAACGAAACTCTGCAGGCCATCTCGAAATTTTTCCGGGAGAATGAACAGGGCATCAATGACCTCAAGGAATATAAACAAAGTAATTTCAAATTTTGGCAAACGTTTTCGAAATTTTTTAAAAAAATAAAAATTTTAAAGCACAACTTGATTTTTAACTCAAATTTCAGACCACCCAACAAGTTGCAGTGAGGTCAACTCGCAGGTCGCCACGGAGCGTCGTCAGAGAATTTACCCGGGTGGTCCGTTTGTAGTCGGGCTGGACAAAGAAGTTTTGTGTATCTTTGACCCGGAGGGTCACGGCTGGACGGTTATTCAAAGGAGACGAGCAGGACCTAAATCCGAGTTTGTCCGGGAATGGGAAGACTATGAACGAGGATTCGGGACTCTAAACGGAAATTTTTGGATCGGGTTGACCTCCATCCACCATCTGACCCAAAAAGGTGACCAGGAACTCAAAATTGAGCTGATAGACTGGGAGGGTTCAACGGTTTATGCAAAATACTCGGTTTTTGCCGTTTCGGACTCTTCCGATTTTTATCGACTGACAGTTGGCGGGTATTCTGGGAATGCGGGTGACAGCATGACCGGAAGTCCGACTTTAAACGGAACGAGATTTACCTCCAAGAACAACATCAATGACGAAATTCAAAGGCAACATTGCAACGATGGGCATCAAGGGGCTTGGTGGAATTTGGGCTGCGGGCACTCCAATTTAAATGGGCTTTACTACCAAAATTCGGAGACGCCCGAACCCATCGACTCTGGAATTTTTTGGTTTGCCTGGAAAGATTCTTGGCGGTCTCTAAAGCAGGTTGAGATGAAAATTCGCAAGAGAAAAATGTAAAAAAGTAAAAAACAGTAGTTTCTTTTTGGAAATCAAAATATTTATTTTGAAAATCTGTTTTTTTGTCTTCATTTTTGAAAATAATAAAATTGAAATAATTTGGTCAAAATTTATTTATTTTGGGCACAAAAAATGTGTAAACAATTTATTCCGGAATTGTTTAACATAAATTTGTCCTCAGAGGTCAGATGACCTCTGTATTGACCTCAAGGCTCTCGGAGTCTTCCTCCTGGTCCAGAGGTTTGACCTCAATGGTGCTGTACGAAGTTGGGATTTTGAGGTCCTCGCATACGCCAACAAGCTGCTTTAAAACGCAAACGTTTTTGGGTTGGCACTCGTTTTGGTCCGTAGTGGTGGTTTCTCGGGTCCAAAATGATGACCTTTGTTTGCCCCAGTCGAACTTTGACCTCAAATTTTTCAGCCGTCTCTTGGATTTCTTGGGGAGACGATGGGCGAACATGGCCTCAATATATTTGTAGTCGGACCAGCCCTTTCTTAAAGTAGTTGAACCTTCAACCTGGACCAGGACCTGGGTTTTGTCCAGTTGGGTCGCGGCTCCTATAACAACGTCGGAGATACTCCGCGTCTTTATGGTGCTCCCTGGATTCTCCATCGTGTCCAGCTCCTCCAATATTTCCATGGGCTCGCAGTGGTAACAGCACTGGAATTTCAGGTCGAGCAAAAGGCCTGCACAAAAAAATTCAAATTTTTTGAAAAAATTTATAAATTCTGGTCAAAAATGTAAAATTTGGTCGAAAATGTAAAATTTGGTCGAAAATGTAAAATTTGGTCGAAAATGTAAAATTTGGTCGA
>JAQIVE010005795.1:0-12361 GCA_034698285.1 Sminthurinus bimaculatus | reverse complement strand
CGAAATCGTACGATGACTTTTGGAACGGTTTTTTGTGACTCCTCGCATTCTCTCCAACAAAAAGGTATCAAAACATGTTTTTCTTGAAAAACCAAAAACATTTCTGAAAAGAGCATAAAATTTGGCACATTTCATACGCTGACAGTACCCAAATAATATTTCTCCTTCATGAAAAAATATCGAGCTGAAAGTAAAACTGCAAATCGTATGATGACTTTTGGATCGCAGTGTATACACTATACACGCGTATAATATGTATTTTTTCCTTGGGTTTCAAATAGGAATTATACAATACATAATGTACTTATTATGTAAGAAAAAGATTATCAAAAGAGTCATAAAACAAAAATAAAAGGCACAGGTAGTCGCCATAGTTTTAGTATATAGTAAAAAACAGAGGCTGGATGAAGACAAGAGAAAAGTCCTAAAAAATAATATGACAAACTGCATGTGAGATTATGGACAGGAAATGGACGATGAGACGAGAAAGACCAAGACGAAGAAAAGGGATCGACGAATAATACGAAGCAAGAAGGTTATTATTAGGACGCGACTCACTGTGAACAACTTGAATATGTATAATGTATATACAGTAGAGTAGAGTAGAGTACAGTGCGTGCGTCCACATTACCTTACGTTATCATTATTACATATATACGATGAGGTTGATGATAATGACGATGATGATGTTCTCAAGCTATATAATTTGGATGTTCGTTTTCAGTGACTCAATAAAGTGTCGTCGTATTCTGTACAGTGCACCGTGTTCATATATTCGTGTTTTTCAACTTGTTTTGATGTTTTTCTAGTGGTCTTCTTCTTCTCTGTTCCCTTCTCGAAATGATTTCTTGCTCGATAGCAGAACGATGAGCGATGATGTGATATGATGTGATGTGATGTGCGGGGATGGAATATTAGCTGATGGGTGGGTTTTGAATTTTCAATGGAGATTTGCTCCCTCTTCTCTATATATTATATACTGCATGAGACTGACTGTCTCCTGTGTAGTGTGTGTGTATTTAATGGAATGAAATGGATGGAGTGGAGAACGGTGACTGGTGACGAATAACCCGGTGTAAATTATGCAGGTGTCTGTCTTCCACTCCGTCTCTCCCCTGCCTTCTTCCTTCACAATGCTCAATGTTCGACTAGTTATCGTGTGTGTGTGTGTGTTTGTGGGGCTGATGATGATGCACTCCATCAGTTTCATTATTTTCTCCAGGTTTTGGGCGTAATAATAAAGGGAGAACCACAACTTGCAATCTTTCGTGTGTGTGTATGTTCAATGTTCAATCCACACCAACAACATGCATATACATACATAAGTACATTCTGCAGTGGGAGATGACATCGCAAGTATCTAATATAGTTGTTGTTTTGTTCCTGTCTGTCCTGATGCTCTCTCGCTGTCTTTCATGTTCTGTCTTGCTCTTGCTGCAGTGTGTGTTGTTGTGTTGTTGCGGGTGTTGTTATCACGATGATGAAATGATGACTGCCGTCCCCTAAAACCCCAACTAAAGCCTGAAATATCCTTCTCCATCATTCCTCAGTATATGTATGTCCGTCCATCTATCCATCCATCCATCCATCCTGGGTATAATGCAATAAAAGCCGGTGCAGTCCTCATCTTTTTCATGTTGTCTTGTCTTCTTCGCTCTTGCTTTTCCCCTGTTTTGGCAATATAAAACGGAGGTCTGGAGTCAAGAGATATGTAATTTTCATGACGAACTCTTCCTATCTCTCTCTCTCTATTCTGTCTTCGTGTCTTTCTGCGTATTTGTGTACTTATGTTTTTCTGTATTTGCTCCTTTGGATATTTTCACACCCTCTTCTTCCTCGGCTATATTCCGTTGACTTTTGCTTTTGCTATTGCTCTTGCTCCCTTTTAGCTTGACTTTCTGGCCTCCATCTCTCTCCCTCGCTCCTCAACACTTGGTCCTGTCTTTTATTCCCTTTTAGTGACTCTTTGCTCTCTTTGACTCCTTTCCTCTTTTGGAGTCATCAACGATAATGGTTTTTGGGGAAGAAAAGAGTGGAAAGACAATGGTCTGGATAAAATGGACATGTTAAAGTGTGTGAGTGTGGGGTGTGTGTGTGAGGTGAAAAAAAGGCAATCGACGACTGTGTGAGTGTGACTCTGTCTTTTCTATACACATACAACAAACATACATACATATACATGGTTACTCTCCTCTGTTCTTTCGTCTTGCTCTGATGTGGTGTAATGCACAAAAGAAAAGAGAATGACAAAGGGTTGCATTTCGATTTCCCGGCGGGTTTCTCCCTTTTCCACACTCCTCTCTCTCTTCTGCTTCTTCTTCTGTCTTAGTAAGTAGTCGTCCTTTCTTCGTTGTTCCTCTGTATCAATGATAAAGGAAGAGAGAGAAAGAGAACAGAAGAGTGAATGTTTGTGTATGTGTGTGTGTGTTTGTGTGTATAAAAAACAAGGCATGGTTTTGCTTGGAGACCATGAAATGAAGCTAATTTTTATCTCTCATCACAATGGCACGTCCAAGGGTGCCGGGAAATGGAAATAGAAAATAATACCATAATAACACCCATACACATACACACACACACAAACACAGACATACAAATGGAGAATCGAACACAGGAGAATAATAAATAGAATTCTTTCTTTCCTTTCTTTCCCTCATATAATACCCACGATTTAAACAAAAGGGAGTCCTCCGCACGGTTTTTAGTCTCTAATCTATTATAATAAAATATGTAAAGTATTACTTATAGACAGCCTAATGTAATCGTAAAATGGGGCTTTTGTACATATAGATAGATACAAGTCCACAACCTGCAATTCCAAATCATATTAAGTACGTTTATTTTTTTATCACATTCCACACACTGCACACCATACACCGTATACAGTACGCAATAGTTACTAAAATGATTGTGTTTTCATTTCATTTCATGTTCATATGTATGTATGCAAGCCCAAGGAGGGGAATACACAAAGAGGAGAATGAGGAAAAGTCATTTACTCCGTACATTGTATTTACTATAATATATTACTGTGTATAAAATGTGGATGGATACGGTAGGAAAGTGATGGAGAACATGTAATTATTTTTGGATACATCTACACTTTATACACGAGTAATTACCACAGACAGAGGGCCGAACTGCCCAGCAGCACTCCCATTTTATATATCGTATCGTATCGTATCATATCATATCATATCATTCCTCCTGGACAATCATTTCCATCATCATCACCATCATCATATAATGTCCATGTTTGTGTGCTATATGTATGTTGTTGTGTTTTGTTGGTTTGGTTGGCTCGGTTGGTTTGGGTGCAGAGGGGAAAAGTTTGCGACGGATTTTTATTTTTTTTGTGGGTGACGGCGCGGCTCCGTCTCACTTTTTCTCCACACCCAAAAGCATGCTAAGAATATGGCAAGCAAGGACAACAAACAAACAAAACTCGAAAGCTCAACGGGAGCACAAGATGAATATACAATACATACAACACATATACAATTACAATACAGGGAAATGGAAAAATCGAGTGGATTCACTATTCACTCATTCACTCCAATTCCCCATAATGGAATGGAGAGAGAACAGAGCAGAGAACAGAAGAAAGCATAGAAAAGGATGGAAAAGTTGAAACCGGTCAAAAGTTTGGTAGTTTGGATAAATAATAAATGTTTGGATTGCACGTCGGCTCCATTTCCATGTCCATTTCCCACCAAGTAATTGTAATAATTGTTGTGTATATATACATTGGGCATTTTTATGAGAGAGAGTGTGTGAGTGTGTGTGTGTGTGCAAATATATACACAATGCAAACATGCATACATACACAAGGCAAGGTGGCGGCGGTCAGTTATGACAGAAAAACAGGAGAAATATGGAAACAAATATTGTACAGTGTACATGGATACATATTTATGTATGTAGATTGTTGAATCGGAGAATTGATTGAGGAAGAGAGAAGAGGCCATCGACTAGCCCTCTAATTTCTATTTGCGGTCGAGGCGAGAGGTGTGTGTCAAATCTTAATGTAATTTGTAATTCAAGTAGTTCCTCTTGTCTCGTTCCTTCTCTTTTCTCGCCTCCCTTCCATGTATATAAATAAATGTGTTGATGATGTTGATGTTGACTGTCACAGATATGAATGCAAATGGGAGTGAAGAATCTATGCACATTTATTCTATGTATATAAAAATACAGTCAGTATATTAGGCGTGATGTACATACAGTAGGTACATAAACAAGTTGTAGAAAGCGGAGACGGAAGAAGGGGAAAGAGGCGGAGGAGGGAGTGAAAGAGCTAATTCGGGGTTTCTCCGTGTTCTTTTACATACATGTACATACTTATGTATCTACTCGTATTCGTTGATTGTACTTGTACTGTGTATAGTATGGATATAGTGTGGATAGTGTTGGATGACATGTGACGAGGACTCGATTCCATTCCATTCCGTTCCTCTCCATTCTCCACTCCGAGTCCTTCCCCACTAATGACAGTCATTTGATTTGTCCCCTTCTGTTTGTCCACAAATGTGAGTGTGTATATGAGTGTGTGTCTGCTGCTGGGATTGCTAATGCTCCTCCAATTTGCACTTGAAGAGTGAAGAGACGGGTCAAATTTGGATTTGGATTTGGATTTCCATCCGAATTTGTATAACCCCCAACCCAAGAGAACAAGGACAAGGACAGAAGCAGGAGCAGAGCAGAGCAGAGGGAGAAAACAGAAAAAGAGAGAGACAGACAGACGATTACACTTTTTTCCATTACAATAGGGGAAATGATCAATTTGTCTCTCCTTTCTCTCTCTCTCTCTCTCTCTCTCTCTCTCTCTGGTCTCTTCTCCCTCTTTTCTAGGACTACTCATTCTTCTTGTTCTTCTTCGTCGCCGCGGCTTCTCCCCGTCTTTGCATGACACGACAACATCAACTTGAACATCAACATGGTGGACGGACATGGACAGTGGCGGGACGAAAAATGCCGGGCATTACCAATTTTATGGGTGAACTTTAGCGGATGAAAACCCGTCGAGAAAGCCGTAATAATAATGATAATAATGGTGATGATAGAGACAACAAACAACGGTGGGGAAAAGGGAGAAAGGGAATAGTGTTATAAGTTATAAGCATTACCAAAAAATAAAGGTACATCGACCGATCTCCCTCATGTGTCTTTATGCTGCATACACAATACACTCAAAATGCATTGCAATTTAATACACAATACAAAAGAATGAAGGAAAGAATTCAAGTTTGAGTATACAGAGACACTGAAGTGTATTTATATTGTAATTGTAACTACATTGCCCTGTACGTGCATTTTACTTACATACACATTACACATACGGAAAAAATTCCACTCGACACTTGATTCATCATTAATGATCATGAATGAAGATACGGTGTATTATTGTATGTATGTATGTATTTAGATGTGTATTTTACGTGTATATACATAGAAAAATGGTGGAGGAACGGAGTGGAGGGCTGACCACGACGACCAGGTGACCGCAAGAAAACGAACGACGATGACAAGGTGAGGAGAGTCAACCAAAACTTTATGGTTTCCTTTATTTTCCACTCTTTTCCTTCGTCGTCTTCGTCTTCGTCTTTATGCGTCTACTCCATTATTCATAAAGTACCTGACCATATAATTTACTCATTTGCCTCAAACACTCGACTCGAGACTCGGCAGTCAACACCAATCGAAAATCATGAATAGTAAAATACACTACTCTATGATGATACGAATACGACAGAACAGAGTACATTACATTACACTGGGCATTAGACATTAGACCACATCAATACCACACAACTGCAGATTATCACACACACACACACATACACAATCAAATTGTCTTTTTTGATACAAGGAAATAACATACAAAGTACAAGACACAAGTAGGGGAAATGAAAATGAAGCCCAAGAAGGGACAAGTATTGACATGATAATATTATTACGGTGCTCTCCTATCTCTTTCTCCCTCTCTGTCTTTATGCCCTGATTCTACTTAGTTACTGTACTTTATGCACTCGCCAGCCCATAAAGATCAATGGAGAGTCCTGAGACAAAAGCAGGAAAAAAGAAGTAACAGAATGGACTATGTACTTAGAGTTTAGAGCGTACGAACCGAGATTCATTTTCTTGAGCGGGTGGTGGTTTAATTTTTCTTCGCTCCTCCGTCTTCGATTTCAATCGGGTTTCGGACTCAAACTATATAGGACACGGACTTGGACTCGGATTTTGGACTGCATGGTGGACAGTTTGAAAGAAAAGGAGCAAAAAAAACAGCAAAATAAAAAAGACGATGGCACGGGTCAATTTGCTAAAGTAAAAGTAGAAAGAAATGGAGAAAGGAAGGAAGAAAAGAAAGAACCTAGAAAAAGAGAGGAGCTTTGGTCGTTTTTCGTTTTCGTTTTTCGTCGCCCTCCTCCACGTCGTCGTCGTCGTCATCCTCATCGTCATCTTCATCCAATTTAAGATAGTGCTGTTAGATCCACATTCGGTTTTTTCCTTGTTCCATGTATTTTCCTCCGAGGGGGAGACAACAACCCATTTTCGGGTGGGGAGAGTATACGAGAGTAAACGAGGGCCTGTGTTTTTCATCTCCATTCCATAACTCAGGACTATATGTATGTGTGTATGTATAGGAAAAGAATCCAGGAAAAGAAGCCAGGCTAAAAGTATGTAACTGTACATTGTACATACTTGAGAAAAGAGAGGAGAGATGGAAAGGAATGAGCGGAATGCTTTGTGCGATGGGTGACTGACTCTATAGCTTTAGCTTTGGACTGTATATATATATATAGTCTGTACAGCTTTTGGTATGTTTCTCGGATTGTAAAACACCCTTTTCTTCACACCATCGCCACACAAAAATACCAAGTGCAACTGCAGTTCTAAAAGCATGTACCAGAGTAGATATGTAATGCAAGTACAACAAATACATGCTGAGAATAATGCAGTTTTATATGTACGTCTGTAAACATATATATGAAAAAATTCTTTTGGCTTTTTATACCGTTTTTGGTGCTGGAAGGCTTCTTGTTTTCCGCCTTCCCCTTGCGAGCTAATCACGACCAAAAAAAACGGAGAGAAAAAGTACGTTTGTCCACAGAAGAAGAAGAAGAAGATGAAGAAACGGAGGGAAAGAGCATCAGGCAAGTTGAGTGAGGAAGATGAAGTTGAAGAAAAAGACTGTTGGATGCTGGATAGAGGTTTATGGAGCAATTAGGAGAAAAATTCTGATGCCGTCCTCATAGCTAATTCATAAAGAAGAGAGAGAGAGAGAGAGAGAGAGAGAGAGAGAGAGTGGGTGAGAGACTCGCATATCGTAATTATACAAAGTCGGTATTCACTTGAATCTGAAATTTTGGCATCCCCCAACACATCCATCATCCAACATCTAAGTGCTTAAGGGATATACACAAGCCAGACATTTTCTACACTGTTTCCATGTATCTATACATACACACAGTCAGTCAGTTGATTCTCCGAAAAACAGTCACGATATTTTCCCCTCTTTCCATATTTTTCTCGCTCCTCTCTCTCTCTCTCTCTCTCTCTCTCTCTCTCTCTTTCTCTCTCTCTCTTCCATATACGATGTTCTGCTCCGTTCGTCGTTCTCTCTCTCCTTTTCCCTTCCAACCATCGAAATCTCTGGAGATTTTTTTAGACCAACAGCGGAAAAACCTTTAGCTCGCCTTCCACTTCCCTTTTTGAGCCTGACTTTGAGAATTGAGACTGTATACTGTAAATAGACATACATACATACATACAGTTTGGTATTGGTACTATTGCTGGTGGTGGTGGAGTTGAGTCGAGTTGAGCAAGAGTTGTATTCTTGGCTTGGCTGGTCGTCAACTCCTCGAGTTGCATCACTGATTTCGCGTTCTTTCTTTCTTTTCCACAGTCATCGTCATCGTCAGTCAGTCAGTCAGTCGCTTCGGAGGAACAGGAGAGAAAAATGCGTGTACGTTGTATATACTTATATGGATTCGGCCCATATAGCATCCAACTGCACTTTTCACGCATCTCTCTATGCACATATGTATTCTTCCTATACTCTTTTTGTTACAATCTTTTTTTCCTTTGTTCGTTCGGTCGGTCGGTGTTTGTTTGTCAAGCAAAGGCGATGCTGGATAATTTTTCGGAGAATCGGAGAATCGTCCCATTCATATTTTATATTTCTTTCTAATTAAATTCCACCGAGTTAACTTTACACTTTAATTTGATTGAATTGAATCTTTGGAAGCGCTGCATGCTGTATGTATATTATGCGCTCAGTTCACTCCAGTTTCCTCGTCAGCCCCGAATTTCAAAATACATACATACATACATACAATACATACATGTTCCAACTTTCAACTCTCAAAAGGAGAATCGTATGCTCCTTGTGTTTGTTAATTTATTAAATTTTGCTTCTCACGACGCATCAGGCAAAGGAGGGAAGTTGCAGGGAATACTGTAAAGAGAGAGAGAGAGAAATAGAGAAACAGAGGATGAACGGGAACCTCTCACTCTCTTCTCAGTTTAAATTGAAGGCAAGCTGCCGGTGCGGCAATGTACGTATCTGTACGTATCTGTAGATAGTAGATACGGTAAGAATCTGAAAAGGGGTGCATTTCGAATCATCTCGAGGCGATACGGGCAAAATAATAGATTTGGAATTGAAAATTGAATGTTTGCCCTTTTTTCTTCCTGCTCTCGTACTGATACATACACAGTTCTCTTTCTTCCTCATCCTTGTGCATTATGAAATATGAAAATGGAATGAACATATGAATATTATAGCTTATTCCCTGTTCATTTATGTGTATGCTCATATTATTTATGTTTACATTTATATTTAGTAGCTATATATGTATGTAGGTGCGTTTTTGTTTATGTTACACACTAACAGCATAATATTTTATGTGTAAAGCTAATATGTGCATAATATGTTTCCTTTTCATTTTCGGGAGATTTCAAGCTCAACCCGGCGCTTCTTCTTTTCTCTTGCTCTCAATATGCAATGTTTTCCCCCTGAAAAATTGTATCAAGATTCTGATTGAAATTGAATTGAGTAGTAGATACATATAATATGGAAAAGTGCATCAGAATCCGAATCCGAAATCAGAACCAGATTCAGTCAGCTGTTCCCTTTTCATATGTATGTATGTATCGAATTTCGCCCTCTCTGTCAATTAATAAATAGATTTGTCGTCTCATCCCCGCATATCAGCCCAATCATCATATCAGATCAGGGCAATGTAGAAAAATGAATTGTTGAATTATGTTTACCCTGTAATATTATATTATATATATACGATATCTACGATATTTGTATAGAGACGATGAATGAATACATTATGATGACGGTATCTGATACAAATGCTCAAGTAATACACAAACGAAAATTATACTTTATAAATTTTTTCGATTAATATTCTTCCCCTTTCCTCTCCGCTTTCCCTAATTTCCTCCATTTTCAAGATTGAAGACTTGAGTCATTAACTTTTGTTTTGTTTTTTGTCTCAATTGATAGCTTTGGGGCATAATATAATATACTTACAGAATACAGAATATTATACATACATAGTGTATAAAATGGAGTAATGGAGTAATGTATTGAGCAAATTGTAAATTGTAGACGTGAATACGATGGGGGAAATGAAGAGGGGGAAACACACGGAAAAAACGGTAGATGTGTGGTTTCCTTTTACGATAAAACTTGTGTTTTGCATCTATACATTATACATGTAGGTTGTAGGTATATTATTGTTCAATTCCTCGTTTTTTTCATCTATTAACCCGGTGGTTCTAATCATGATCATGCATTAGACAGAGAGAGGGGAAGAAAAAAGGCGAATGAGGAAACATCGTTGTTGCTGTTCTTCTTCGTCTTCTTCTTCTTGCTGTTACATATACATATTGTTGTTGGTCAATGCTCAATGGTCAATGCACAGAAGGAAAGTCAGCTCAGTTCAACTCAGCATGCATGGCTCACCGCAATCAAAAAATCAAAATCAAGAGCCGGACATAATTTTATGTCACATATCCATACCTACCTTATATATTATAAGTAATGTGTGTATACCCTTTGAATAGGATGCAAATGCTACGTGCATACACACGTTCCGTGTATTACTGTACATGTATAGAAAATAACCACAAAAAGACATTAAGACGCCTTTCGTCGCAATACACCGGAGGATTATCATTATTATTATTATTATTATTGTGATTCCACGTATATAAATTATATATTATACTCTCCATCTGTACAATGCTCCTTTCTGCTTCTTCTTCTTCTGTTCATTTTACACAGCAAACTCATATAGGGAGGTCGATCGATTTATTCCAAATTCTCTACAGAGAGAATAAAATCAAGTCAAATCCACAATCCACATCCAAATCTACCTTCACAATTGTGTATGTATTACACCCATATTATTTTATATTAGGTTAAAGGACAGCCTTTTCAGGGAGCCTTTTGGCCCACATGTTTGTGTATTGTGTATATTATATGTATGTATGTTTTGTGCATAAAATATAAAATATTGTGGAATTTTCATGAATCTACGTATAGGACGTACATTATACATATAGATATATATCGGAAGCTTTCTCTTCCTCTGCCCCCTCCTTTTCCCTCCATAATTCATACGAGTGGCGGTTCATATTCGGATTCGGATTTGGATTATTGTGTGTGATATATTTTGTTTGTTGGGGCTGGTTGAAAAACCAAAGCCAAAACCATATCATATGTATATATGAAGGAGTAAAAGTCAAACGGCACAACGCAAGCTGAGAGAGAAAGAGAGAGAGAGAGAGAGAGAGAGAGCAAACGGGAATTTTCCTTTTTCTGCTTTACTCGCAGCTCTGTTCTGTGTGCGAGTAGTGAGACTTGGAGACTTGTGCAAATGCAAAACTAGGTACACAGTCGTTGCTCCTTTTCCTGAACACACATCGTGTACAAATCCACTCCTTTCCATAAACACAGCGTGGTAGTAATAAAGTCATAACACATTTGCGATCGTCACGAGTCGGTGGGCCAAACCAAGCCGAACCAAACCAGAAACTCGCCGTGTTTTCTATATGCATACTCACATTATGTATATGTACATACCTGTATATTTATTTATACTCTGCACAATTTTCTCGCTTTCACTTTCGCTTTCTCCGCCTTTTTCTCTCCTGTACGTACTTACTTTTTGCTCCTTTCCCTGCTTATCAGGGAATTTGTTGATGGTATAAAATATAGAATTGAGGCAAAAGCTCAAGCTCAAGTAAAAATTCCAAGTTTTCTCTGTACAAATATATACATTCGAAATTTTTAGTTGTAATACATATTCCAGACATATTTTACTATGTATGTGTGTACAGAGAAACATTTCATGTTGAAAATAAATGTGAATGTGAAGAGAAAGAGGAGAAGGAGGGGAATAAATAGGAAATTTATTATCAAAAAATATTTTCTCAAACTAAAGGCAAAGTCTTGAAAAGGTTAAATGGGCACTGGGCATGGACATTGAACATGGACAGTTTACTCTCTCTATATATAGCATATATAATATATACAATATTATACAGTGCATTATTGTACAATATAAATTGAAATTGATAAATTGAAGGGTGGACAGTGGACAATTTAGAGGAAGAATGGAATTGCACAAAATACAAAATCCAAGGGCAATTTCCAATTTTTCGTAACGAGTAAAATATGAAATACATACATATAAAATATGAAGAATAAAGAAAGGTATGCAGCAATACTTACATATACATAATCCAATTCAATATTCAGCATATTATTGCACAATGCACAATGTCCAATCTAGTTGAGCCAGCTTCAGTTCCAGCTCCAGCTCCAACAGATGACAGATAAGCATATCAAACTGGAACGACGCTGCGTGGATTTGAATAGTCATAACCAGACAGTATGGATGGACTGTGGACGATGAGCAACGACCACCATGAGAGCTAGTATATAGTTGATGAAAGTCCTCAGCAAAGGAAAAGGCTACAGTTATACCTTTAGCCTGGACTTTTGGACTGGGACTCTCATTCTTGGCTCTTGTGTTCCAGCCTAGAATTTTCATAAATATATGATGATGATGATGATTTGAGCTTTAATTCAATTCACTGTGATAAGAGGAGAAAGCATAAAGTTGGTTCGTCTCCTCGGCTCGGTATACACTATACACATGTACAAAATATGTACAGGTAAATTACTATTGGTAACTTCTTATGTATGTATGTATGTAGGCATAAAAATTATTGCTTGCCTTTTGATTACATGCATACATATAAAGGAAAAAGGAAAAGGTACGGAAGAAATTCGGACTTGTTGTCGTCGCTGTTCGCTGTTTTGTCTACTCAA
>JAQIVE010005794.1:0-12362 GCA_034698285.1 Sminthurinus bimaculatus | reverse complement strand
GTTCATAAATGTAAACATATATATTATAATATTTCATATTTCCTTAGAATTACAACTTTTACATTTAAGTATATAAGTATACTAACTAAACGATAAAGCTTACAAGTCCGATCATAATATTACTCGTTTTGTATAATATTATTATTATGTATCTGTCTATTTATCTACTCAATTACATCTATTATGTTCATTTCTTTGACCTAACTATTTATGTAGTCATAATAATAATTCAATGTTTTCAAAAACTACATTATAATATAAGTAAGTCTTGAGGACTTGTTGACACTTTCTTCGACAGAAAAGAAATTCACATGGTTTTTAAAAACACATAATAATTTTGTTATCACTAGGCAGTTATGTACTTTCCCCACTCTTCGCTTTTTACTTTTTCTTTCGCTTACCGTGTAAATAATTTGTAATTCTAACTTTCCCCGTTCCTCGTTACATTTTTTGTTGCATATTACTTTGTATTTCCTCTGCTTATTCATTGTTCACATATTATCATTATACCTCCGTACCTAATTAAAAACGAGATTTGTTAATCTAAAATACATACTAGAATAAAGCTATCTTAGACTCATATAATTACCTATATTAAATCTTTTACCCCTGATCGACTTGCAAGTAAAATATCCAGGATGTGCCCCACTCAATGTATGTTTCGTTTTCATCATCAACATATTTAATACGATTATCATAATCACTTCATTTCATTATTATTATGCTTGTATGCTTTTTTTGTCGGCAATCTTTTACAAAATAATGAGGTTTATATGAGTTTAATAGTCATATTCCTATACTAAATAACATTACAATTCTCATTGTATATTATACTCTTCATGTACATATTATATTGTTTAATATAAATATCCTACATCATACTCTCATTCTACAGTTTCTCTACCTTTGTTTCACTTAAAAAGAAGTGTAAAAGAATGTTAACTACTTTTAATTATTATCTGTCATTATGTTTTCACTACAATAGAAGATATAGTTACTATTTTGTGTTATCATAGTATGTATTATGTATAATTACCTATAATAGGTATTACAATATATAATATACTGTCATAAATTTCAATTACTGTAGCCACCTTCGTTTTCTAAAAAATTACTATTGGTATGTTGGTTGTTGTGTTTCATAGAGTATAGTTTTTTACTTTTTATATAACCTGTATGTAATCAGTATTCATTTTCATATTCAACATTGCATATATGTAATCGATCATTAGCATTTCAGATTTTAAGATTTTCATGAAGACAATTATTAACGAAAAAACAATTTAATTGAGTAAGTCAACTACGGGCGCATATATTTTAGAAGAGGGATTAATAGTTTAATAATTGATAAAAACAATGACCACTAAAATACTTAATTAGTAACAATAATGAAATCATAGGACAACTGTGGTAATAACTAGAAAATCTTTTCACTAATATTTTCGTGGTATTCATCTGCATAATATTTTAGTAATGATCCATATTTTTGGTATTTTTACATTTCATAACAATATGTATGTAAGTACATATATATAACATTGAACTTGTGTTCACAGTTTGCCGGAATATTATGACTTTCTATTATTATAGGTACATGGTACATACATAATATATAACCGGGAAAAGTATATATTATATAATAATAATAAGGAAACCGGGTAAGTATTTAAGTAATTTTAAAACTACATAATAACTTTAATTTCTCGTTAAAAGGCAAACGCAGAAAAATTGAGCATCCCTAAGAAAAAAATCTTATCTAATCTCATGAAAATTTGATGAGATTTGACAAGAATGACAATTTATGATGACATTTCATCAAAATCTCATCAAAACTTGATCACAAGTGATAAGATTTGCGCCCAAAATCGTGTCAAAATTCCATGAAATTTTTTGACTAGATGGTTATCTAAGGGATATCAGTATATTTTTGTGTTATAAATTAAACTTGCTTCTTATCTTATTTATTTATTTACCTATGTACTTGTTTTAGATGCAAAGCAGCTCAATGTTATAGGACATTGGCTTACGATCAGAAACAGAATTGAGAACTTCCATATTATTGTTATTTGCTTATTGTGTGCATAAAATAAAATACAGCTCATATGATTGAAGTTACATATTTAGTATAATATACTACTATAGATTAGATCAACGATAATTTTAGAAAAAAACAACAAAATAATTTTAAAAAATGTAACAACTGACCACACGTCCAGACCAATTAATGGATATTTTTTATTGAAAATATTTTTTAGCCTGTTGTGAACAAACGTTTTTGAAGTCTTTACCTTAACCCTTTGGAAACCTTCCCCTTGGTGCATGATACGTAATAAACAACAGCAACAACAATTAAAAATCTTTACATATTATTATTCATTAAGTATCGAGCTTGAACCATTTCCACGTCGAAAAAAAAACAATAAAACTAAAAACTACAAAAAAAACCGCAAAAACAAAGATTTTTCATAAACCCTACACAATAATAAATACTTTGTTTAGATACTAGACTGCAGTATATACTAATATATAACTTTTGTTTGTCTTCGTCTTGACCTTTCCAACAATGTTTTGACTACATGCACTATCTAGCAACAACCTAGCTATCGTCTTGTTACCTACTTACATACCTAACCTACTATACATATATTATGTATATATATATATAGTTCAGACTTTATTTGTCATTTTCTTCCTCTTTCTCCTGCTTTCTCTTTCTTTCTTTCTCTCTTTATCTCGCCTCCTTTGCACATATTATGCGTGTGTGTTGGCAACTGAATATATTGCATATCATTATGAACATTACATAACTGTTTAATCCTTTATCTTGAATATTTATACTGTACACTAATAATAGTACCATATTTGATTGCGGTACCAAAACCATCCTAATCCTTATTAATCATTCTTTTTCTCAATCAATATAAATAGACCGATGATGACCACATAATATACAAATCTTTATTATGTACTTATCAGTTCTTTCCTTGTTGTAAAATTGTCGAATCAAAACTTCAGCTTTGGATAGCTTGAGCAAAACACTACATTAAGCGAGACTAGTATTGCTTATGCATAGATTATAATAATATGTTACATTTTGTAATAGTTTCTCTCGCAAGTTTTAAATTCTTAAAGCTTTCTAACCATAATCAATTATTAATTCTAACGATAATGAAATCATTATTATTATACCTTAACATCAGTTAATTTTTGTTGATCGTTACTTTTTCAAAGTAGTCTTATGCAATATTCCCCCCTTATAGATAAACAGCGGCTGTCTTTCTTTCTGTGTTCCACTATGGTGACGTTGTTAATCGTCATACAAAAATGCACAACATACCATTGGAAAGAGGAGGAACCGGGACGAACTGAACTGTGACATTATTTGACCTTTTACAAATCGAAAGTCATATTTGTGCCTTCTGTGCAATAAATTAAAATTTTATCCAGAAGCTTCTATCAAAAAATATATTTTCTTATTTTCATATTACAAGAGATTTTCAACGTTTGCCAAAATGTTCGCATACATCTCACATCTTATTACAGAGGCAAACATTTCGTTTTCTACCTTTAATCGGTGAAATGAGAAATTTTTTAATAAATACATGCAGTTGTGTCATTATTGACAGAATTCGAATTTCGAAGGTCTGTAATTCAAAGATGTGTTTTAAATACTGACATGTTCTTGACTTTTAAAAATACAATATTTTAAATATTTTGTTCGTTTTCATCCTCTCATGTAAATACAGTGGTACGTAATAATTACGGTTCGAAAAGTAACTTTTTTCTCTTTCAAATGGTATATTCTGGGTTTCTTTCCATTTCATGGAGTGAATTATAAGGGCCAAGCAGACAACCGCAGTTCATATGTTTGGGATTCGGGAGGAGTTCCTGCCATCAAACTATACTGGTGACAAATATGGGTAACCGGTCACGAGCGGTGGTGTTCCCTTGTCGCGAAGCGGCCGGGAAAACCCTTGTATTAATATAATTATTATGTTTATAAATTTTGTCAAAATTACCATAACATGACCATATTACATAATAATAACAATAATAATAATTGAAGACTGCATAAAAGAGAAAGGGGAAATTTTATAAAAAGGTACAATTCATTCTCTCGCCTCTCGTCAAAAAAATTATACTAAAGTTTCAAATCAAAGTTTTTGGAGTAAAATTGTTTAAAGGGTTATAATAATAATATTTTTCAGAAACAAAATAATATATCATTATAACAACAAGTCGTCCTCTTCTTTGACTTTTTGTATCTTGTAGCTTTAAAGTGTACATTTTTCAAGTGTGTTATGGATAGATGATATATTATGTACATATATCATTTCCTTCAACAAAGATATATAGTATGTGTAACAATATACTAAATATATATATGCATTAGGCATGTATAATGTATTTGATATAATATTATGTATTTAAATCTTTTGTTTGTATCCTTTTCATTTGTTCAGGATGGGATGGGATGATAAAAAATTATTTTCAAGTCAAATAATATTTTGTTGTAACGTAATTACATTATTCTAAATGTCATACTGCTTGGATACAGTACAGTACAGTAAATAATAATAATAATAATAGGCGATACGACTATTATTAAAATTTTAATTTCAATGTATAGTTAACTCCTAACACTAATATTATAGCAGTATTTTGTATCTTTAAAACTAAATAATTTTCAGATGTCTTCCGATTGAACATGCCGTAGTATTAACTGCTTCTTCAAACTCACAAGTTCGCTTTCCATTGAGTTCACCTGTGTCTGTAATTGTAATTCAGCACTCTAAAAAACCAAGAAACCAGTGTTACATTTTTTAGCAGTTCGACACATACGGCGAGTATTAAAATATCAATGACGAAAATAAACAATAGCAACACATATATTTAGTACGCAATGATACATATTTTAGTTCTTACATTTAGTCGTCCTTTATTACTTTGGGAAGCTTCCTTAATAAGCTTTTCTTGGTCTCGGCATTTCGCTTCCAGATCTGAAATTCTCTTGGACATTTTGTCTATCATTACACTTATATTTGCACCATCCGGTCCTAGCCGTGAAATCAACACCTTTTTCACTCTCTCCACATCGACTGAAAACCAAACAAAAAAGGTAGCCCATCAGTTACAATATCTATGCATACATTAATTGATCGAAATCGAAGGCTAAATTTATGCATGAAAATTAAATATTATTTAAGATTTGATTTGATTTGATTTTTATTAAGGTGCATAAGTATTCAGTTTACATTAAGCAAATTGATTATCCCATAAGTCATATTATTTTAAAAATTCGTTTAAATTCCCCCTTTTCCTTACAGGCTTCATCGTTGTTGGAGTACTGATGAAAAGGTGGCCTCTTCTTGGTTGGCAGACAAGAGGAAATGGAGATCGAAGCTGGGACATCATAAAGATGAGGATGTGCAACGGTTGAGGAAATGTCACACCGGATTTTCTTGATTTGAACGTGATCATCCAGGTCATCTTCAGGTGATGATCTCAGTTCCTATTAGGAAAAAGGAGAAGAAAAGTTTAAATTTAGTCAATCGTTCCACATATTTGTTGGTACAATAGATAATGTTTCAAAATTAGTGCAACAAGAACCAGATCTCTGCTTAGTGAGTAACATACACGAAACAGTCTATACATTTTCTGTTAGTTTCAGCAAGATGAAGATAAAAGATAATAGTGCGCATGAAAGGTCTTTTAATTTTAGGATTAAGCTCTTAAAACATTTCCGTTTCCCAGTTACATATCATTATACAATTAGAGATTCGTAATAATGAACAGCAAGTGGGGATTCTGCCCTCGTTTTTTCACTGGTATTGTGTCCTGCCTCCTCAAATAAACCTTCAATTTACCCCTGTAATCTTGGTATGCGGCGTTCATCTCCCGCAAACGCAAATGAGAGCCAGTACAGTAAAATATATACATGATACATAACATGTTATATGTACACAGAACAAAGTATTTATGTGCAAGATACCTAAGTATATACCAACTATCGAATCTGGACAAGTAAAGGAGGGACATGATTGTACAAAGCAACCGACATGCATAATATCGACAACGCAAATAATTATTCTGTTCTAGTGCCTCCATGTTCAAATAGCATGTGTAATTACAATTTGTGTACGTATAGCGTCGGTATAATCTATCCCAACTAGAATAATGACAACTACTACAATACATAATACATATTATTATGTATCTAAATCTATATCCTTTTGGGTTTTTAATACTGTTTTCCCCCGTCTTTCCCTAATCCTTTGATCACAATCAGAGTTATTAATGTGCATAAATTCAACTGCACACAACACAATGCATAAACCTGTGTACATACCTAATACCTACATAATTCAGTGTTCAACAATATCGACTTGGCTGTTTGAGTTTGGTTTTGGTTAGACTTGGAATACCAACAGAGTGGATTATGTGCATTTTCCAAAATGTGATGTGCACAAACAATATATTATTATTATTATACATGTGCAATGTGCATACAACATAACAGAATAATATTATATGGTTGGTGGGATACAACAGTTTAAAGGCTTTAGATTTTAGCCACAACATTTATCAGCTTCATCGTTTTCCTTGCAGTTGTCGGTGTCCTTGTCCTTATCATTGCACAGGATTCGGCACTAATGTCTTTCATTCAAGTAGTCTACTTTAGTCCCTATAGTCAAACTCCGGTTCATTTTAGTTGAGTTCACTTCAAAACAGATACTTCAGGAGTGGAGAGAGAGAGAGAGAGAGATGAAGGTTTTGAGATACACTATCTCAATCATATGCCAAAAACTGGGTTTTAGCCATACATTTTAGCTAATGCTGGAGGTACGAACCAATTTTACAGGACAATTTTTTAAACTGGGAGTAAAGCAAAACCCCTACCGTCGCCTCATCTCGTCCTTATTTGCCTAGATTTTGGTTTTGAAATTTGTTTCGTGTTCACCAATATCAATACAGAGACTACAGCGGAGGCACTTACTATCTGTATTTGTCGTTTAATGTAAATATGTAATGATGAATGAAATGAAGTTGTGTTTAATTTCAAGTCTAACTTTTTACCATAATAATAATTGTGGAGTAATTCCTGAAAATGCAATATGGCATTTTTTATTTAGACACAGCTCTCCAAAATATGCGCTTAAAATACGTCCAAAAAATAGAAATTCAAAACTGAATCCCACGATGAACTAGAGTGTACGCTTTTGGCTACATGCTTTCGTTACAAAAAAAATATTATAGAGAAGTATATTGGATTGGAACTGAAAAAAGAGATAGAAAAGATTTTTTTAATATTATTTCACTCTCCTTCTTTCTCTTTTTCACCGTGTCACTAGACACACAGAATACCAATACTGAATAAAATGATATCCCGAAAATCTCAATTTCCATTTCGAGCAACGCATAATATTGTACAGAAGAAGTCCTGTGTGTGACACGGAAAAAACAGAAATCGGAAAGTTGAAACCATCCCCATAGGATATCAATTCAAACCCATCTGATATAGTGTTTCATCACACTACATACATTTACATACTCTACATATTTGTTTTAGTGATCGAAATCGCAGAGTAATATGACTATAGTGCCTACTGTATATTCTTATTGTCGATATGGTACTCCGATTTGCAATTCGCACCTCCATCATAAGACAATATAAATGGGCAAAGGACAGATGAAAGGTATCAAATGAAAATCAAATTCGTACATTATTTAAGAAAATGAAACCTTAGTATCATACAGTCTGTGACATGAAATCCACATACGTACCTGATGGGCTCTCCACGTACATAATTTATATTTATTTCAAGGTGACACATGGCCATTGAATATTTATCTCTAATAAGACTTTTTCGGACTCGAGCATGTGTGTAAATAAGTGATAAAAATCAAGGCAAAAATAAATATGGACACCCTCCTCCTTTCTCCCCCAAACCATTTAGCACTTACATAAAGACCATACAAAATATAACACACAAGTATGCATGCAAAATAGCATGGACTACAAAGACTCGCACACTCGTGTTTAATACACTTAAAGCTACAAGTATTTCAACTGTAGAGAAGAACCCGAAAATTAGAAGGAGACAAACGACGACCAAGAACAAGATTAAGAACAGGAACGCATCTAAAATCGACAAGGACATGAGACATAATGTGGCAAAAGCACAAGGTGCATTTTTACACGGTCATATTTTTAAGCTACACTCTACACAGATACGTACAAAAGCAGGAACATTGGAATGAATTGGATTCAACATGGCCGCGACCTGCACTAATATTAACTCTAGCACGCATACGTGTATTCTACCGCCTATACATGATATACTCAACTATATCCATATACATACATATACCTGCTGCACGTATGAGAAAAATTACCAAGATCTGATTCTGACTCGGAGTAAAAAAAACGAGAGAAAAAACTTTGTGCATTTAGTGGAGTAGCAGAGTGTGTGTATGTGTAGAACGTATATAGACGCGACGGGGATCGGAACTGGATGTAAACTGCCAATGAAAGAAACCCATTGCAGTTTCCTCCTGTCTCATGTAGTCGCATTCACATTCGCATTTATATTCACGTAGGCTGCAGCTATCAGTAGTAGAAGCTGAAAAGGCTGATTCCTCTGATATGTTCATGATCTCGTACATAATATACTGTGCATCCTTCATCTCGGTCTTTTATCTCTCTCTCTCTTTCTCTCACTCTTATCGTTCCCCGTCAGGATTTTTGCAGTAGACCATTGAAAACGCATCGCTACAGTCTGCAGTCAAAACTCTAAATTCTGTCTTGTATTTTCGCCTCAGCTCACATCAGCTTCAAAAACTTGAATGCACGCTCTTATCCCCTGCTGTATGTACCTATGTATTGTATATTATATGTACACGATAATAACTAGTGAGAAAAACTAGTGAGAAAAATACAAGTCATTCTGATCTCTCTCTGCAACACTCCCTCTGCAAATTATATGTTTAATCTACAAAAAAGAAACAGACTCTCTAGACTATAGACTCTAGACGTTTATTTGTCTACTAGCTAAACACACCGTGAACTCCTCGAGACTAGACCAAGGAAAACCTGGTTTGGATAGACTTTGTTAGACCAATGCAATGGATAATACAAGTCTGTCAGTCAACGAACTAACTACTATACTACTATCACTATCATTTCCACTACCGCCATCATTATCATCAACGCTATCTTCGCCATCGTGATCATCATCATCAAAGACGAAGAATCAAGAAGAATAGGCTGTTCTTATCCCATGTTATGTAGAGGCCGGAGGAGAGCAGAGAGGTTAACAAAAGGCAAACTGAATACATTACATCAACATTATTCATCAAAATTTATTATAGTATTTTTCGGCATTATCCACGAGAGGAAAAATATTAACATTATTATTATTATTATTTCATAAAATGCTGACGAGCTGTTCTATACAGGTCACCAATGAAAGAAGCGAAAGAAAAAAAAGTGGAAATGACAAAGGAAAAAGGAATTTTCGAAAAAATTCATTCACAATCCACATCATCCCTCAAAGTGCGAAAACAAGCACTCCAATGCAAAAACTCCTTTATGAAAGAACATGGGCTTACATCAAACTGTATGTATCGTATCGAATCGAACTAATGGAGGAATAGCACCGGAACAGCCATCTTTTTTCAATGTTTACCCAGACTACACTCAGACACAGACAAAGACGAGCAAAGAAAAGGCAACAGCGAATCGAAAAACAGCAACTGAAAATCTCCCATGCATACATACATACATATATATGCAATATGCATGCGCGAGGCAGGAGGAAATGATTTTCGTCCTACATGTATATAGTACATATATTATGTATTATGTACACATACATATATGTACATCGTACAAGGTATTGCAAAAAAAGACGAAAAAGGATGAACGCTAAAGACTCCGCAGATGAAAACGTTTTCAAGGAAACTATTCACTATTTAGTATCAAATGTGATAGGCGATAAGTGTGTATGTAAGATGTACAGTGAGTATGAAAGGAAAAAAGGAGTCGAAGAAAAGGAAGAAATCACTTCGCGTCACTCCGAAGGACAAATATCTGAAAAGGAAAGATGCAGAGAGGGAGAGAGAGAGAGTGAGAGAGAGAGGGAGGGAGGAAGAGACTATTTATTCCAAGTTCCGAGTGTGAAATTTTCTACCGTACAACATACATATCTCGAATCTAGATCAATTCAATTCAATTCAATAGAAGAGATATAATTGCAAGAACTAAGCACTATAGAACCTGGACGTGGAGAGTCTATAAAAATCTCCTGTGGGCCGTGGGATAAAATGTATGTAAGATGTAAGTACAATGGACTTGGGCACGACATATAATACATACGTATATACATCTTTCTATCTATTTCTGTTTGCACAGGCAAGCTCCTTTTTTTTCTTCCCTAGTGGTACATACCCTTACCAGCAGCAAATCTCTCAAGAGGATGTCCATGTGTCCATGTTCATGTCAACTGAAACTGAAAGGACATGGCGCTACGTCTTTCTCGCCTCCACAAACTTGCACTGGACTCTGTCGCAACAACTCCAGTTTCAGTGATGTTTCGAAATAAATCACTTTAATACCCAGCAATACTAGTGCATATACATGCAGTCAATATTGAATAGGGAAGGTAGATTTGATAATAAGAATAATAATCGCTAACACAATCCCCAGAAAGCTCAAGAGAGTTTGTCCATATAAATATCTTTAGTGGACTCAAATATCAAACCGATGAAATTTCTAGGAAGAGTAGGCTGAAAACTGAACAAGATAGGAAACGAATCTGGCATAGTGCTATTTATTGGAGAAAAATACAAATATATTATACTCTCGTGCGTTTTCTCTAACTTGGGACTGTATTGCTTGCGAATCGAGACAAAATTTTCTAAACAGATACACATTCATACGTACACACTACACATACAAAGTACAAAGGCAAAGTATTTTTTCAATTGCCACGAGGCTGATGGTGATGATGACGATGACAGTGACGTGACGCGAGAGAGTCTTGGAGAGTTGAGTGCCACCGTAATAACAGAAACCATCAACAGTTGCCTCTTTCACCCATCCAACCAAATAGAATGTTGCATAAAGTGTAACGACTCTTGCTTTTTCTCTTGCGCCTGGCTCGGGCCTGGCCCAACTTGGTTTGCCATGGGTTCTTGACAGCTGGAGATTTGCAACATTTTTTTTATGCAACTTCACTTCCAACTAGTGCAAACTACGCTAAATAGATTTTTGCTGTCTGGCTCAGCCGTACATTAACTACATTGCACAATGACGAAAGACTTTTTACACTACAGTAACAACGATGAGTCCATGGCAAATATGTACATGATACTTCCTAACATGCTCAAAATTTTGGACAGAAAAAAGCAAATACATACCAAGTAATAATAGAATACATTAGAACCGCACAGGAGCAAGACAAGCAAAAACCCAAGTTATCAGAGACAGACAGGCAGATAGGGTGTACGAATGAACACAAGAGAAACTTCCTAAAGATGTTTCTCTTGTGATAACTAGTACAGTAAGTAATGGCATGCCAAGTCGGGCCAGGCCAGGGCAGGAACAGTGAATCTGTGTATCAATAGACGACTGCAACTGTGACTGCGACTGCAACCGGGCGGAAGCAGAAACAGAAATCTAAATAAATTATTCTAATGACATTCAAGTCACCAGTCTGTCAACAACGGGATGCATCCGACTTCTGTCATTCTTTGAAATTCCACAGTGGCAAAAACCAAAGATAGGAGAGTGTTCTTCTTGTTTGTCGCAGCTCAGTCTCAGATCTACATATTGAACGAACGACAAAGTGCCACATATGTAAATAAGTTATCGATAATGATAATGGTCGTGGTGTAGCCGACAATCATTTTTCACACGGTTTGAAATGTACGAAAATGCAAGAGGATGACGAACAAACGATAAGGAAAATGCATTATTTCAGAATTTCAATGAGCATTTTCATTTGGCTGAGCTGATCACTGAGCCTTTCCGACGAGAAACGTCACGTTGCAATTGGATGATAATTTATCAGTAAAACATCTTTTGCAATTTTGCACACATTCATACATGCATGTGAGATGATGCAAATGGGTACAAGCAGTATGAAAAAGCAAAAAAAACGTTGACTCACTCACATGCACATATGTACTTACACTGCATATACGATGCATTGTACAGGGTCCGCCAGTTGTAGATATGTGAGTCCACTAGATAAAATAGCACGGTGAGGTAGATCTAGTTTCGGAGATATTCATCGTTGAACTTTTCACTCTATGATGCTTAGTGTTGTAAAAGTCTCACAGTGCGCGCCGAAAAATCT
>JAQIVE010005793.1:0-12363 GCA_034698285.1 Sminthurinus bimaculatus | reverse complement strand
ATTTTCTCAAAATTCGTTTTACTATGAGTCACTTGAATTTAAAGGAACACCATTTTTACTTTGTAACATAATGTAGTATTACAGTACTTTAATAGCAGATAAATTGTTATAAAATTTATAGCAGCTGATAGCCAGGAGACTGATAAAAAAATGAAGGGATATCTCACATTGGGATTTTAATTCAGACAGTAAGTTCAGTGCTAGACGATGAGATGAAGACAAAAGATATGCGCTGAGAATGAAAAAAGAAATAAGAGAGAGAAATCAAGTGAAATTAGAAATTAGAATGATTGGGATCAAAACGAGTAAGCAAACCACCGCCGACAGGATAACAACTATACAACTACCAGTTTGATTTGATCGTTCCATCAAACTTACATGCATATATATGTACATATAATCAGGGTGATGTGTAGCCACTTTTTGTTTTCCTTTGCTGTGTATGTACAAGAGAAAAATTATCTGACTATAATAACTGGACCGGCGTAAGTACAAGATATTGTATGGTACAATCCACGAAACCATAAAGTGTAGACAGTAGACGTATGCATGTATGTATGTATGAATGCATGAGTAAGCGTGGTGCGGGCTCAAAGTTGACCTGAGAGTTGAACATATCAATTAGAGTTCATTACATTTATTTCATTTGTTCATATGTAGGTAGACGCGATACAGCATGTTCCCTCTTGCTTTTCTTTCACTTTTTGCTCTCCTCCATCTCTCTTGTTTTACGAGTCGTACACATGAAATCAGGAAATAATCATGGTGCAGCAATAATACTTAATAATCGTAATAATATAATAAGTGTAATGGTGGCAATAGGAAAAAATCCCAACGTTTACCATTTTAACCTTTCCAAATTGTCTGATTACATATCTACACATCATGCAATCCAAAACGTTTATAGGAGGCAATACAAGTCAAAGTACGGTACGGAATGTTTTTATTTTTTGTGTTTGATTTTTATACATATGTACTTTATACAGTTGGTAACCAAAAACCCGAGTTCTGATCCTATAAAAATTCTCCCCCACACACATACATATATTTATGCCTACCAAAATCTGTAATGCCATATTGATCATCCTGTCTACGTAATAACTAGACTTTGTACAGAAAATTTAACTCTTATTTTCATCTCAAATCTTTGTTCGATGTTTGGTTTTTTTCTTGCAATTAAAATGAGTAAAATTAATTGATTTACACGAACCGCTTTTTAATATTTTATTTTATTTCAGTTCGTTATGTTATAAAGTGAAAGGTGGAGTATGAACGGTGAAAAATTTGTATTTTTTCACAGTACTAAGCATTACTTACATATAAGCTGTATATAGCAGATATGTACGTATGTATATAAAGGAAATGGGAAAAACATACATATCTTGCTTTTTTATGAACAGTAAGGATAGTCAAAAGAGCTTTTTATAATGGCTTTGAATGTATCCATGTAGAGATTACATATTACACACATAAAATCCAGTGTAAAGAAGTAGAAGCAGAAAAAGAATGAGGGATATCACTATTCCAGTTTCCAGTTGAAAGGCAGTACACACAAATACAGATATAATGTTATAGGCTACAGATAGATATTGTAGAAGGTGGGATATAATTAATGATTTTCTGCTGTACCGGCCTACAAAGTGTTCAAAGCTTTATACATAAGAATTCAGAAGAAGGGGAGAAAGAGGAATAGAGCACATTTATCTATTTGCATTAGTAAGTCAGATAAACTCGGTGTATTCGGTGTGTGTGTGTGTGTGTTTGGAAGTTTGAAACCCAACGAGATTCATCTTTCCGTATACATATATATATGTATATACACATACCTACGGTCATATTATATACAGGGAGGTTCCTCAACCAAAAGCAAAAGTGGGAAAAGGAGAGAGAATCCCACACTGACTGACATGAAAGAATCGACTTCATTACTTATCTCGTCTCTCTACAAGGAAACTGATCTTCTTCAATTTTTCTTGAGGCTTTCCCTCTATTTCTCTCTTTTCATTCATATCTCATCCTTCCATTACTTCCAAAGTAAGTAATAGGCATGTAACTACACACAAAGTTTCAAACTGAATCTAAACTTATAAAGGCTATATGGAAATCTTAAATATTTTTAGACTTAAAAGACGAACAAACGACCGACTATCAATACTACTTGGTTTTCTTGTCCTTAATCCACGTTTCTTTCTCCGCATTTCTTGGTGCTAAGATTACGCATAGAAATAAAACCGTAGAATTGTGAGTTTACTCTCAACCGGCCGTAACAATCTGACAGATGAACAAATGAATCAAGTTCATTTTCCATTAATCAAGCTAAAGTGTATCAACATTTGAAGTAGAAAACGGTGTAAAAATAAATTGCTATGTATGGAAATGTGATATGCGATGAATCCTTTAAAATTATTCTGATCATCAAGTTATGTCAGCAAGGATGTAGATTCTAAAGATCATAATCACACCCATACATATACACCTACATAAACATAGGTTTAAGTGACTACTGTTAAATTTTAGATGAGTTGTACAGTAAACTTCGTTTTTGTAAAGTTTGTTGGATAATCATGTTCAGAAATGAATGCCTAAGTTTTATTTTCTTATGTTTTGACGCGTATGTTCCGACGTGATAAAAAGGAGATGAACTTGATGCTGATGATGATGAGATGAGATGAGACGTACTTAGTGCTCAAGAAAAAAAAGAACAGAAGCACTGTCTGTGTGTTTTTCTCTGACTGCAAAACAAAAAATGGTGGAGGAGCAGGAGCTATCGGATACTTTCAGGTTTATTATAGTTATAGACTGCGTGCGAGAAAACCAGAACCAGATGTAGTTTGTCAGATGGAGTGGGCCTAACGAGCTCCTCTCTACTTTATATTCGTATCTATCTAGCGTCATTGTTTCATTGCTTCAACGGTCTCGTCCCATTTCATGGATACAATGTAATGTATATGTATGTAATATGCTGCATTTTTTATTTGCATTTAACATACATATATATGTATGTTTTTGTTTTTAAAGATTTAGTCAAATTGTAATTGTAAGTGAACAAACGAGCGTTTGATGACTAGAGACTTTAAATGCATAACCGTATTTGCACCCTCTCATGCTTAAAATCCACATCATATAATATAGTACATTAACATAGTTTAAACAAAAAGAGGCAGAGAAAGCTGAGCAAAAAAAGGTTCGCTCACATTGTAGCTATATTACTACTGTAGTTCGTAATTGTAAACAGGTTTATCTATGTTTGTGCATTTTAGTGCCAATTTCCATGAAAAGCAGCCATTTTTTTGGTAAACCATACTTAAAGTCACAGCAATTAGGATAATTGCATTTTTCAACCTTGTAGATTTGATTGCTTGAGCATGCAGAAATACCCCAAATTTTAAGAAAAGCTGTAGTTTTTCTAGCTGATGAATGGCCTCTGCGTACTTGCGGGATTTGACTGGCTGAACTTGCTAACTGTTGGTCAATACGAAAACCAATAATTTTTCCTGGTATGTCACGGTTGATTCGAGTTTGAAATGGATTTGATACACCTCGGAATAAATTGATAATCCATGTACCGATTTTATGTATCAAGCGGAAACTTGAACTAACTGGACAGCACTGTAGAATTCATTTGCCGTCCGTCTTTGCCTTCACTGCCTACAAAAATGAGTACAACAGAGTTAAAGTTACCCTAAACATACATAGGTACATAGATGTGTGCACATTTACAACAGAGGTTGAGTTTGATGAAATGAAGTCATAAATCTGAGTCGGCACAAGATTTTAATGTATTGTATTGTATGTACCTTGTACAGCTGTGGAAAGCCGAGAGGGAGCTGAGACTTTGACTCGCTCACATATTAAAATGTTGTCCTTGTCGCAAGTCGAATTGAGAGTGTAACAAGTAGACCGTGTTCAAATAAACGCAAAAGTGGAGAATCTAGTCAAGAATGTGTTAGTATTCGATTCGCTTATTGAATATATATTTTTCCCCTTCCCTTTCCCTCCTTGTGGATTGTGAATTATTGAAACTGAATACAAAATATTATACGAGAGAAATGCATCTCAATTCCTATTTCTGTAATCTAGTTATAGTATGAATCTAGGTATAGTATGAATGTACGTACAATGTACATTTGTTGTCACTATTTGCTGTTGTTGATTTATTGTAGATATCTAGAAAAAATTTGAAATATTTTCACATCTACACAATATCCATAGCCAAAATATAAAATAGATACAACTAAACTCCTTTTTGACAAATACACAGCACTTTTGACAGTGAATTGTGAGTGTGTGGTCTGTTTCAAGTCAATCCCTGCTCGGAATCCGAATCAAACTTACACTCCAATTGCTATTTTATAACTACATATTATAGAGTACCTACTGAATCAGTATTTGCTGACATAAAACCCTGCTCACGAAACTCGTGGCCATTATTTAATGATTATACAAAGCGTCATTTTTAAAAATACAGATACAAATGCCTTTTCACTCCTAATAGCATAATAAAACACAAAAATATTTATCACATTTTCATCCGGGAGACATTTCACATATTTTTGCCGTCTAAATGGGTTCCTTCAACATCATTATTGAGTTCACACTGTCAAGTAAACATGTTAAAGTTGAGTTGAATATTTTGGAACGTTTTCAAGGACTAAATTATATAAATATGTGCATACATAGAGCTACATATATGTAATACATAAGATAAAACTTGCAATAAAAACAAACCAGAGCCAAAAATGCCGTACATTATGAATGTACTTACTTATAAATACGAAAGAAAAATAAAATCGGAGCCAAAATTTGAAACCCTCATTTTAATTTATAATCAGGGTTCGATTCAAATAGCAAAGGTGGAGAGTTGCAAGTTCTTGAGACAAACTTACTTATTGCTTATGTAAGTTTGTCATACATGCACGTAGTTGGCTAATGCAAGAGAAATACGCAGAAAATTTAGATGGAAAATGATTAGAGAGAAAGGTAAGATCTGTATACAACATATAAGTACATAATATTGATATTTGTATAATGGTAGCAAAACCAGGACAAAGGGAAATGGAGAGATTTAGGAGTTCTCGGTGCAAAGTTTAATTGATGTTTTGGGTCTAAATACCCACACCGCAGTGGGACGAGTCACAACCTTTGCCAGTTGAGATGAGAGAGAAACATCATCTGATCCCAAGCGCACAAAGGTGAGTAGATATCACATACATTGTGTACATACAGTATGCACCAACTAGAATCATACATACAAATGTACACAACCTTTTGGAAACGAAATGAATATATTTTTTCAAATATTCCAAGTGTTTTCACGAAGAAAACCATTTATCATCAAAGTAACAGGTCTGTCAGAGAGCTATAAGATTATACTAAGCCCGCACATAATCAGATTTCAATACAGACGTGGGTATGCATATATACATGTCTAAAATTCTTTTTCCAGGGGACAATTTATATTTATACAGAGTAATCGTATAAACTATTTCGAAATTCAGTTTCAGCCTTCAATCAGGAGGAAAAGCTATCGAATTTAGATTTACAATCGTTGACACTCTTCTACTTCTGTTACGGCAAACGTTAACTGTTAAAAGAGCAAAAAGGAGCAAAAACAAGATCATCATATCATAAGCAAAAACAAGAATGTCGTTAAAAATTCCATAAATTTTACATGCCCACATATTGCTACGTAATGCACACAAGTGTATAGTTTACAATATGTTGAATATAAGGTACATATTTTTGTTATTGGTCATCGCGGGATATTTCTGCAAACCATCTTTTTGTTAGAACTTCATAAAAAAGGCATAAAAATACGTGCAGGATAACTCTATATAGTCGAATAATCCTTTGGGAAGAAAAAAAGACGACGGAGTTTTAGAAGAACAAGAAAAATGAGGAATGTGGTGTAAAAAATTTGACTGGTAACTTATTGACTGTACAGTATTACTGTATTAATGTAATGTTGTTGCTCGTAGGGAATCCACAGAGCTGAGAGCTCATGGCTTTGCTCAATAGGAGAAAAAATCCGGTGGTAAATGGGAAATGCCGATGCTAGGTGTGACCCCCTCTAAGTAGTAAATAGCTTTCTAGCTCAATTCAATGCATGGTTTCTGAGCACCATCATCATCATCATCACTTTGGATGGAAACGTTGTCATATAAAATACATAACATATACCAAACTTATAATGTAACATACATATAAGACCAGGAAAAGAATAATGCAATATTTATCCACATTTACGTCATTTATTTTCCTTAGCTCGAAAATCATAATCCACAACATTTGCAACAATCTGTCACCCTCTTGACACTATATATGTGAGATGGTCCTGCATGTGCAAAACAAATTTTTGAAAAGTATTCATTTAAGCCAGTGTTTTGAATTCCTCTAGTTTTTAAAACTACTGTATTAAACGGTTGAGAAAATACGGTCGTGAGTATAGAGGTAAAGAGCAAACATTTATTTTTTAACTTGGATTTTTACGGCAGCAAAAATGTACAAATTATAGTTAACATGTACAAACATCACAATGTGAAAATGAGGATTCATAATATTAATATTCAAATTCATATTTAATGTCAAGTTCCAAGCTGAAGCTGGAATAATAAAGGTTGTGATTGGGGCTACATAATATGTATAATGTGTGGTGCATATGTAGATATTATGTGCATATCTTTGAATTTGTTGATGTTGGTAAACCCGCTGAGTAGTTGTGCTCTGTGGTGTGGTGTTTTCTGTTGTGTTGTGTAATAGGGTGCCGGAGACTCTGTTTCTCTCTGCTCTCATGGGGCAGTCAGCCTTAGGTTAGGCGCATAACAATTACCCACACACTCATTAATTTCCCTGCGCGCTCTCTCTCCCTCTCTTTCTCTCCTCTTGCATTTTTTTCGCTAGACTTTCAATGAAATTTACAAATGGTTGAGGAGACGTCAAAAACGATGGATGGACCATGTCTGACCAAACGTTGCTCAAAAAATGTTCTCCCGTCGTCAACCTTCTCGCTCTCTCTCTGTCTGTCTTTCTTTCTTTCTTTCTCGTTCCCTTTCTTTCATACACACATTGAGCTTGGAGCTTTTGACTGTGTGCTTATTACACTGAACTGTTCTCTGACGTCTAATCCTCAGCGTCCACCTCTGCTATTCTCTATTGTTTCAAGTGGTATAAACACACAGAAAATTCATAACACAATAATATTATTACTTGCTTTTTTTCTTAATAAGATTCACGATCCTTCTACATTCTACATACATGCATATTTCTCTCGCTCTGTCTTTCATTCTTTGAACTCACAAGTCAACATCTCGTCCAATCGTATCTACGTAGAATTTCTAAGAATCATATGTATTATGTACGTACATGTTCTTATAGGTAGAGGATAGACTGTCACGCAGTGCATGACACAAACACATGCACACGTCGGGTAATTATGACGAGTGGACAGACCAACGAAAAACATCATTTTTCAAAACGTCTCAACCTGAAAAAATTCAAGGATTTTGCACAAAGAACATCTTTGAGATAAACTCTGGTCCTGATTCAATTAGTGAAGACTTTTGCTGTTAAAGTTGCTCCTTTGTTGTGGAATATTTACCTTGCTTCAAATCATCAAGAAAATTCAGCAAAACTGTTGAGACAAACTTTACCGAAATTGTGAGAACACATGAAAAATCTATGAGGCTAATATTAATATTCCAGTATTTTGTCGTGTCGTTTCTTAAGATCATAAAGGCTAGTGATTTTGAGTATGAATGTACGAATATGATGTGCTTTGAGTTTAATTTGACCAAAGAATAGCCAACCACTGACTGACTGACTGACTCAACGGGGGCAGCCAGAACTACAACTGCCACTATACCATCTTGTATAATCCATCCACACACAATAGATTACTCATAAATATTATGTATGTGTAGAATGTAGAAAAAATCGTATAGAATTGTATCCACGCGGATTTCCCAAGTTTTGAGTCAATCACTGTTGGTGGTTCTTTCACGTCCTCATCGAACACGGTTTCCCATGGTTTCGACAAATGAAAAGCTACAGTTTACCACCGACCACAGCAACAGCAGCGTACCTACAGAGAAAACACTATTGTGTGTTCGTGCTGCTGGTATGGTGATGAGCCCAGAGTCTAAAACTTAATAAAGTATTTATATAAAAAGCGTTCCCATCACAACCAAACCAAAACCAACCTGGCTTCTGTCTAAATATAAATACTTTTCGTGCTGGAAAAATTAATCGTTACCAATACTTATTGGTAGGTGTCAGGGATTCTGATTTAACGAGTTTTTGTCTGAAAAGAGTTAAGATACTTTATTTTCCTTCTTGTACTAATCACACAAATAACAGGATCGGTTGAGTAAAAAATACAAACTAATGTGGATAATGTGAACAGTAATTCGAAGGAACAGTATTGACGTGTGTAAACGTAATATTGTTTTAGAAAAGATTGGCTCTTTCAGTTATTTAAGTTCAATTTCTGTTTGTGTTTGAACGTTTGAAATCACTCTAGCAATATCAATACGGGATGCATCAAAAGTTATTAGTCAAAGGGTAAATCTCATCTGAGGTTTGTAAAAAAGGGTCTTAGAATTTAAGCGCTACCAGTAGACGATAAAAAATTGAACTTGTAATGATGCTTGCATTCTCTATCTGTATCTGTGTAAATACTAAATACTAATTGTAAATTGTAAGGAGGGTCCGTCTCACGATTAGCAGATTAATGTGATGTGCGTAATAATATCACATATACAGACAAATCGTTGGAAATCGCCGTTCGGTCCAATGCTTTGTGTGCAGCTACATAAATATCATGCACATTAATACACTTGTGTACTCAAAAGTTCAAGAGCAAAGAGCACGAAGCGGCAGGTCAGTCAGTCAGTCGGAATCGGCATTTACACTTTTTACAAAACGCAATGTAACCCTAAATACACGATAGGTGCACAAGGGCAAGTAGCAATCTAAAACTGTGTTCCTGAACTTATAGAAAACACCTACATACATACATATACCTATAGCATATAACTGCGTAACGGTAAAACGTCCGATAAATGATGTTTAAAGTATTTTTATTGCTTAAATCTTAGGCTGCAATTAAATCAGTATGTACATGGAAAGTTCATACAGGGTAATTTATAGCCCACAGGAAAAATTAAACTAGGTTGTTTAATTAACCTGAAATGAGTCAAAAAATAGGAAGAAAAATCGTAACAGAAAAAAATTAAAAATCAGCCAAAAAACTAAAGCAAGGTCTCAAGTTTTGAAATTCTATTAAAAAAATCTGTGTTTTGTCATTTTGATACAGACCAAAATACAAATAAGTCGGTGAATTATGAAACCTTATCTTGAATTTTGTGTATTATTCGATCATAAGCCTCTTCAAAACGATATTTTTGTACGCACACGCGTATTTTTACAATTAGTCCAATATTTTTATCCGTCTTTATAGAAGCAACTAATATAGAGGAAGAAAAAAAATAATGATAAAAGGGAGAAAGAGCCTTACAAGCATTTATCTTTGTACTCACATTTCGTAGATAGATTTGTCTTTGACTTGACTACTATTTGTTACAACTAGAAATAAATACAACTCTGCCACCGGAGCAATACAGAATACAGACACAGATATGTACAAAGATAGATAATAATAACAACAACAATAGCTGGGTAATTATCCCAAGCTTTTCTTTCTCCCTGCGTCTCCTTTGTTCTTATCTCTGCCTCCTCCTTCTCATTCTTCTTTTACTTCTTCTTCTTCTTCTATTTCTTTTCGATATGTACCTCTGTATACTCTCATGAATTTTAACCTTTGTTTCTTTCTCTACGACTATTTAGCTTATCTGTACATTTCTTACCTACTTACTTACTCACTAGCATACATACAAACATATAATATATTTCACTCCCCAGCTTACTTACAACCTGCTCTGATACTTTTATAGTTACAAGTAGTATCTATGTTGTTTTTTATTCCTTCCCTTCTGCACATGCACTTCTTCCCTTTACTCTGTCCATTTTTTCCTCAACCATTAAACAATAACATTAACATTAACGTTACATGACTAGTCTCATGTGAAACGATTAGATCCGACACCCAGCAGTTACTTATTTTAGAGAGAAAGAAATGTAGAGATTTTCAAGTCGTAAGCTAGCTATATGCCATGGGTCACCATCAAATAATCATTATTATTATTGGTACGACCGTAGAAACATTATATAAACTGTGTAATGTGTAATGCTCCCTGAAAACGTTAGTTTGTAGTTTGTACTGTTCTGTCCCAGGCTATGTATGTAATCTCTAGCAAGAGAAAAAATTTCTTCTTTTTCTTCTGCTCCTGTAGCAAGGCCGTCTTTTTATTTACACTACCATACACATACATAGATGTAATTTTGAGGCTGCCTGTTTAAAGCAGCAAACAGGTTGGTTAAACGTTGACGTTGGACTGGTCAGTTATTATTCAACCTCAAGGTTACGGTTCCTGCTCACAAATGAAATATGTATCATTACACAATTTATCTCTAGTTTTTCGTCTCAGAATTTACCCATGACAGCTCTATGGAGAAAATAAATAGAATATGCAAAAAACGTTCATTTATGATTGTTATTATCCTGTGTGAACTTCAAATATACAAGATTATACCCTGATTTGTAGTTATGCAGTTTTATTTCATTCGCCCATCGGAGAAATTGACCATCGCGCGTTCAAATTCAATTTCACAGCTAGACAATTTACTCTTGTCCATTTCCATTTCTGGAGGATCATCGATCATCCCTACAACCTTGATATGCTAAGTAAATATTGAGGGACGAAAAATGAGCAAAAAGGGCGATTCTATTTTCTTTCCTCTCTTCTGTGCACATTTAACTACATGTTTAGATATATCACATTTCTTTTGTATTTACTTTGGTTTTGGGTGGACTTTATGGAAAATTTACATAACTGTGGTATTCGCTCGTTTCTTTACCCCTGCACTCAAAAACTGGGAGATGAACCCGAAAGAGTACTAGCGTGCCTAAGCATGTATATCGTCATATGTGTATTGTGTATACATCCATAGCTACTTACTATTCCGAGGGTTGAGCAAAGAAGCTCTACTTTTGTATGCATCGAGAGACTCGTGGGACCAGGAAAATTACCATAGTTTCATATTCAATATGTATATAGGGGAAATCCCTGTATGTGTGGCATAAAGATAAGAGCAGACTGGACTAGACATTTCTGTATAAATTTTCCGTAGAAAAAATAAAAGTAGGGAAACCAAAAGGAAAGAAAAGAAGATAGGTGATGGTGAATCGAGCCATGAATTTTGATGGTCAGTTTCAATGAAAATTCAAAGACAGGGATGTATATCAAGAACAAGGGAAAAGCCCTCTTCATCTGGTTCAAGTCCGAATCCAAAGCCGTTCAGTTCATTTCAGTTCGCCTTCTTGATCTTCTGTATTTTGCTTCTTGTAAATCGAGAGGATCATCATCTTTCCTATATAGATGCACAATAAAATGCGCATATTATGATTCCCATATTTACAGCATAAAATAGGGTAGAAAAATACAGTGGACTACATATATAAAGAGATATAAAATGTCGTACAATGCAGTACAATACACACATCATATTATGGATGACCAGGAACCGTATCAAAATCCTACTCAAAATCAACATGAAGATGAACTTGAACATTGGACAGTCGAATTTCTGAATAAAATGCACAAACTTTACAGATATTCATATGTACAATGTACATACATATTTGGTTGAGCAAGGTCGATATTCCAGAGCTAGGGAAACTTTTACACCAATGTCAATACTTTTCCTTTATAATATTATAAACCTGTCCAAGCAAAGTTGAGACCATGTCGAGAGGGTAAATCTCAGACTTTTATACACACACACAGAGTATATACGTAGTTAAGCAAATCCCGGATGAATACTGGACATTGTCGATATCGATACGTATGTACATGCAATATATGTACATACACTTTATTCTGTTGGGCAAATTCAAATTGAATTTGCCTGTGCTGTTTCTTTTGATTCCCAATTTATGTATTCCATTGGAAATATGTAAATAAATATGAATGTACGGACAAGGATAAAGGGATAGGACAAAATGAAAATGAGAGTGCATAACCACCTCACCCGAAAGGCATGTACATTATATACATACAGGGTATACATATTGACGTTCTTGGTTCAGAGTCTGTGGAGTCGTCATGGTCGATTGAAAAGAAGGGTCGCATCTCTTTTCAGGTCCCATTGTGCTCACTGATGACCGTCCTTTTGAGTCATTGAAAGTGGACAGTGAACCCCACGGCTGGACCATGCTAATATAATAAAAATATATAAACTTTTCCT
>JAQIVE010005792.1:0-12364 GCA_034698285.1 Sminthurinus bimaculatus | reverse complement strand
CCAAAATCTTATCAAAATTTGATCAAAGATGATGCGAATTTGGAACCATATGCACATCAAACCAATCTCATCAAATCCCATCAAATTTTGATCAAAGTTGATCGGATATTCTTCAAAGGGTATCTATAGCTTTTTATCATGTCATAATAGTTTTAGTTCCGTTAAGACAGTTTACTTCCGCGCGATTAGTTTTTATTATCTTTTGTATTGACGCAAAGAATTAAATCCAAGACAGTAGCCATTTTTCTACTACAGCATAATGTATGTAACTCCCTATTAGTGAGGTACCACATTAACAATAAGTAGAGGATTGATTTTGATTTTGATTCCTTGGCAATATTGCCTTGAACGTCCAACATTATTATTTTCGTTGTCTTTATCTTTTCTACCACTAGTATTCACTGCCATTATATTGTATATTATACGTTATACGTACTGACTCTTGTAATATTGCAACATGGAAAAATGAGGGTGTAATGACACCAATTCAAAACTTTTCCGATTGCCATTTCTTCCCAGAAAATGAGATACCGCTAGGATAGTAAGTATGTACATAAGTATGTATGTAAGGTCCGGCATTTTTCACTGATAGAACAAGCGGATCTATCATTAACGAAATGAAGGAAGCTTGTGCCCTGTGTTATGTATCTACTGGTCAATATTATTATTACTACTACTACTTTTTCCGGATAATTTGTACATTGTCCATGTACACATGCCCAGTATTACTCATACATACTCATAGCTATAAAATTGCAATTTCCTGAGGAAGATCAAGTCCCAGTTGTCTAGGATGCGCCGTCAACACGAACTTGCCGTGTAGAGGCAAAAGGCGGCACGACGACGAAGAAGGTGAGTGATGAGTGGAATGAGGAAAAGGGCTATAAATAATGAATCACATTTTCTCGGTAATGTAACGACTAACTGTATTGGCGATTTGCGAAATTCCACAGAGGAGAAGAAAAAGCAGTAGAGGGCCATGGAGAGCGAAAACGAAAAGGCAAAAAGGCAAGCGATAGGATAGAAATACATATATAATATATCGTAGGACACAAAACATCAAGCAAATGGAAAATAGAAAATACAAACGGATTGGATAGAAATAGAGATCTAAAAATCCTGTCACGTCCAGCAAGACTGCGTTTGTTTGAAAAATTCAAATTCGAATTTGCACCAGCACCAAAAGCAGCGTCCAGCCACTTCATATATGTATACATACTGCTTGAACATTTCCACTACTGCTTCCAGTCCAAGTCTATGTATATGTAGTTGGAGCTTTCGAATTGGAATTTTTTCGATGGAGATTCGAAAAAACTACTTTTAAATCCACTCCAACCCTGCCTCTGCTCTATCCATTATTCACACTTGGCTATTTGTCAGTAGGTTGGAATTGGGAGGCAATTTATTTGGCTGTTGCCAGGAATATATTATTACACAGGGAAAAGTATTCTATTAAGTTCTCTCTCTCTGTCTCCATTTCGATTTCGATTTCTCCAGTTGTGAAAGGTCCACACTCGGACCCATACCCGCTGTGAATTTATAAAGAGAAAGAAACTGAAGAACAAAAATAATCCATTCACGGGGCAGCCATGAGACAGTAAGTATTTAGCTAAAGTGTACCATGTATGGAGAGAATGAATTTTTCAATAATAATTTCCCATTTGTGAGGCTAAATTAGCAGACCACCTTTATAGCAGAGCGAAGATAAATCCAGTAGCAAAATTTGCTCAAGGCAAGGCATTGAAATCTAAAAACATGGGAAGCACTAGAAAGTTGCACAAGAACTATGTACATATAGCTTAAAATGGAAAATGGCATCGATACAAAACACAAGAGAAAAATATTCGGAGCAAACCCAAGTGAAGCAAGTTGGTTCGTCGAGATGTATTAGAAAGAGCGCCATATAGCATAATATCTTGCATACTTTGAAAATATGATAGTGATGATGACACCATCATGTCAGACTTGGACTGTTGTACAGTATTATAAGTAGAAAATGTATGTACAAGCTCAAGAAGCAGAGAATCTAACGTTAAGTTATGTTAGATATTTTCAATGGGATATTGCCTTTTGCCTTGCCTTTGCCTTTTCTTGTCTCGCCTTGGCTATGACGAAAACGTCTGTCATCTTGATGGATTGCTTCATCTCGCCGCCGCCGTTTAGTTCTCCATCAACTATTGTGCATATACATACTTGTATGTGTATGTATATGTGTAATGTGTATCTGCTTTGTACGTTGGAGCATCCAGAAACTGTGTGAAAGAGTGAAAGTGAATGAATGATATGCCAACCGAGCCGAGCTAAGTCAAGACAGACCGATACGATACGATACGATACGATATGATATAACGCGATATGATTGCCTCACTCACACTCATCTTCTTTCATAAACATAAATACGTATCTATCGTGCTGATCTGTAAATATACACATATATCACTCATATTATGCTGTGAATTCCATAATATATTATACACATGGAAATATCAGTTTGCAGGTTTGTTTGCAAAAAGGCGGGTGCTTTTCCATTAATATTCCGTTATATGCTACATAATTTAAGCGTAAGCGTAGATTTTTAGATATACTTTCTGCCTGTATATGTACAATGTACATATGAAATTGACAAGGCGTTACTTATTCTGATACAAAAACGGTGAAATCTCCTTCTTCTTGCCGACTTTCAACTTATCGCCAGACGCTCGATGCAGAAACGGAAGAAATTATATTGTGAAAAAACTTTATAATAATCACGATATGGAGCTTTAACATCAACTGGAAATCTTACGTTTTTTTGGATTTTTCCCTTGCCCTATTTCGGTGATTGTGGATGTTTTTTTTATTTTATTCTGCGTTTTTAAATTTTCAGTTGACCACTGACCGTTCATGAGCTTCAACTCCAAATTCAAGTACCACATGGCCAGTGAACGCAAATCTACATATACTCCCCAAACCACAGAGACAAAGGGCAAGTCAAATTTTGTGTGGTTGCGCGCTGGTTTATGCATAATTTAAATGTTCCCTTGATTCCTGTCCCTGTCTCTTCCATAATGTAATAATATTATGCAGCACAAAATGAACGCATATATAAATGTACAACTAAATATGTATGTATGCATGTACAATGTACAAGGCGCAGTAAATTTTGTACAGCACTACATACAACATACATACATATGAAATCCGCCGCAGGATTGTCCTTCACTTTTTTCTCTCCCTTCCGTTTGAAGCTAACGAAATTCTTAGCTTGAGCTTTCCTTTAGTCCTGTTCGAGGAGTAGGAGGACGAAGATTGGATGAGATATCCATAATCTGTACTGCCGATCGGACACATAAATTTTCGTAAATTCTCGTCCCCTCTCCCTTTGTCTTTCATTTCTCCTCAGCCACACAGTACATACAGTCACAGTTTTACCATTTTATACAATATTGCAGATACGGCCGCTCCTGATTTATTCCTGAGGATATGAAGGAAACCAGAAAGCAAAACCAAACAAGGGGAAGAAAGCCAAGGAGGGTTCAGCGACAACTATGTAAAAGGACAGCAGCAAAGTCCAAGCTGAAAACGAATACGAATACGACGACAGTCGCCAGTCTGGCCGCGGTCCACCAATATCGTCATATCGTCATCGTCTTTTTTCTGCTTCTCCGTATTCCTTACGTATATGCACACAGCACGTACATACTTACTTACGTAGCTTATCGGCATTCTCTCCTTGGTTTACGTGTCTGCATACACATACATGTACATGAAATACGTATGAACTATGAACAGTACATATATTATGGCATGCATTATGTATGCAGATCCCTACTTTTTTGCAAGTCTAAAGACAAACTTCACTGATATATCCTGGAAAGGAAGGAAAGAATTGTAAACTACGCTATGTATGTGCATCAACCAGTTCATTTAGATTTCGAAAGGACTTTTTCTTTTTTCTGATTTTTCTTTTGTACAGAAAAACCAGCCATACTTACATGTACATAAGTATGTACTGATATATTGCGGATATATCTACGAAAAGTAGGGAGCCAAGACGTCGTCGACGTCCCCACCGTGCCAATATTCCTCTCTCGCTCACGGCACAAGAAAAAAAATCGGAGAAATCGGTTTGTTCACTACTCCTTCGTCTACGCTTACGTTTACAGCTCCTCCATGGTCCCCAATAAATCATTGTAATGCAGTGCAAAGAGAATATTGAGAATTTTTGTGAAGTTGGTACTATATAACACACGGTAGTTTGATCTGCACTATATTGGATATCTACATCTATGTATCTATACATAGACTGGACATCCAGCATCTTGGGAAAAAGCGAGGTTTTTGCTCGGAATTCCAAGTCCATATAGATTTTGGGGAAGATGGAAAAACGAGGTGTAAAAAGACTAGCGAAAGTCGGTCAGCGAAGAGAGCAGCTAACAGCTTGTCGTAGATGGACAGACGACCAAGATTAAAAATAAGGACGAGCTTGTAGAAAGGCTTGTGGATGGAGTAAAACGACGACGGGAAAAGAAAAAGAAGAGACTTGTCGATCGACGCATATATATAGATATAGACAAATAGACGGACTGGAGCTCAGTTCAATTCAGTTCACTTGAGTTCAGTTCAAGTTGAAGTTGAACTCTCGACTCTGAGTCAGAGTCAGAGTCAGAGAGATACATAGTCAGCCTCAAAGTACAATGTACATATCAGTGTATGCTCAATGTTCAATGTACAGGATAGAGTTGGTGCAGGATTTAAATCTAGAATGGCTATCTATGGAGTTGGTAGATCTGAATTCGGGATGGCGAAACGGGAGACACGCGACAGTCAAACACATGTTTGCTGTCACCATCTCCCACATTACACACTACGCATTACGTGGCAAAGTTTTCGGCTCATGTGTAGATAGATACGCATTCCTTATCTGTATTCCGAGTATTTATGCATACTAATATCTACTAATGTATGTATATCGAGGCAAAGATGAACACTAAACGCATGTATGTGGTTATTATACAGATATATCCTAAATTTACACATGTACATATATTATATAATGACGTGTGTACAAAGGGAAGTCTGGAAAGCGGAGACTCCTTTGACGTTTACGACGGCGATGAGGACCAGAACGAGGAACATCAAGCTACAAATTTGCAACACGCAGAGTTAAATTCAAATTTCGAATTTCGCAAACGTTCAATGCTCAACTCGTCTGCGCCTGCATCCCAACCATAAGCGTATAGTTGTAAACATCTGTGCCCTTACAAAATAGTTGTATAATGTTTTTCTGCAAGATTTTGGTGAACATTTGAGCCAAAACACAATTTGAGTTTTAATTGTACGTAAACTTTTACTTAAAAATTTAACTTTGTCGATAAGTTTCTGGGGTGCAAAAGTTAAGCGCTGATTTTGGTAACCTTTTAGCTGGTATGATGTTTGTCTGAGGGCTTCCTCCCACCCTTTCATCGCCGTCGATCATCCCCGTCTTTCATCTCTTCTTTCATGCCTCGCCGAGCGGATCGGACATTCGACCGACTGGCGACCAGAAAATAGAGGAGAGCATTCATTATTATAAACAAGCTCCCTGCATAACTGCATGCATACTAACGGTTTCCCAAATTTAAATTGCATGATTTACATACAAGATGTACAAGTTTCTCTGTACATCTTGTTTGGCTGTGCTTTGCTTTGCTTCACTTTGTTGCTACGACCGTTTCTTCACCTTCGCCATCTACACAGGAAAATCAAAGTGGGGAACCTTCCAAACTTATTACCGTCAGAATATATTCACATCGAATCACCATGGGCCACAAATGGCAGTGGATTAATAGAGTCCTGCAAATTGTAAATTTCATCGAAATTCCCACAGCATTTCCCTCAAAATTTCTCTTTACTTGTCTTTTCCCTCTTATCGTCATCTTTATTCTCATTCCCGTTTAATTTTGCACGAGACACAGTATGTATGTATGTATGCAGCAGCACTGTGGAGCTCATTCATTTTGCATCCGCTGTTATTTATAATTTACATTTGGACGGACGGACTGAATTATAAATTATTACGTTGTTTTTCCACTCCTTTTTTTGTGCAGTATTTATAGTTACACCAGGAATTCTGGAAAAAGTTAAGTGACCAGTAGACTTGTATACTGCCAAATATGTACATAGCTGCTGGAAGAACCCGTTCTACTGTTCTACTCTATGATGCATGCACGTTGCGCCAATTCCAATTCTAAAATTTCTTCCGAGGTTCCTCTGCCCCAGCGTTTCCATCGTCTCTTCATCACACCGCACGAAGGGCTGAAGGCTCCCGACAAGTATGATTTATCTAGAGACTACCTGCAAGTCTTCATTCCAATCCACTTTCACTCCTTATACATACACGTACGTGTACCTGTGTATTTCTATTCTCCATGGATGTGTATTGCGTGCACTCTATTTCCTACATGAGCGTACATAGGTGAAAAACAACAAGACGGTAGGGAGCAGAAGCATACTTACTTAGTTCACATATTTTATAGGTATAGATTCATACAAAGGTTTACATTGTATAATACCATGTTTTGTGTGCTATGGACTGAAAAGGTGGTGTGAAGAACTGATGAGTTGAGTTCAAGGAGGAGGACAGGATGGGCATGGAAAAAGTAGAGCAATTGCTTTATGATCTACATTTTAAATGTGGAAAGGGAATTGCGTGTCCTTTCAATGTTTTTGTGGGGTAGAGCAAAATTTGGGAATAAGAAACATCATTTGAAGTAAATTAGTAAAAAACATTTTTACTCATAGAAGAGTAAATATTTTCTGTTTGAGCCATTAACGCATGTATTTTAATTTTTTCCGGTTGGCTATTAAAATCTTTCACAGCGTCATTTTACACTTTACAATGTCAATTTGGCTTTCAACGAGAGAGGGGCAGAGTTTTCCTTTTTTTGGGTGAAATATTTTACTCTTTTTTGAACAAACTATCTATGTACGTTTCTCTTTATAGAAGAGCAAAGTATTTCTTACGGTTTCTGTAATCATTCTTAAAAAGTAAACTCCATTTTCCTTATTCTTAGTTTTAACTGTAAGGAAAGAGATGAACGGCAAAATGTACAAAATATAGCTGGATAAAGTGTATAAATGTGGGAAGTTCCCCCGGAGGAAGTGTAACGAATAGCCTTGAAGAAAATAAGGACGCACAGCGTACAGACATGTAGGGAAGAGCAGCAACAAAAAGAACCTCCAAGAAGATAAGATGGAAGATGGATAGCGGAAAATGGGGAGCGACCAACAAAATTATGTGCAAAAATAAGCTGCCAAATCATATGAAACAGGGAGCTCCGACAACAAATCGCAAATAATAAACGCCTCAACTCAACATGAACGCTAAAAATGAGTATAATCTATGTACACATGTCTGCATTTTTGGGGCCGGTTCAGCCCTCTCGACACCCAGACAAGCACGCAGTCAGGCACGTGGTTGAAAATAATATGGAAGTTTGGCACGATTTGATGTGATTCCACAAAAGAACCTTAAAAGCAACTGATTTCTGGTACAGGAAATTTAGGGCTAGAATTGTCCTCCGAATCATTTGAATGGTAGTTAAAAGATTTCGGTGCTTTTTAAGACTGAAACATTTCAACATTCAAAACATTTAAAAATTGAAATAAGGTCAAACCTCTCTAATAATTTGCAAGAGCCCACTGTAAATTTTGTAAACATTAAAAATGTGTTCATATTGGTTGGTAGGTAGTGAATGAATAAATTTTTACTGACGTGGTGCTTCCTCCATTTTACATCAGCTCATGCCGTCATCTCATTTCATTATATGATATCCGTATTATACACATGATTAGATCCCAAGTTATCTATAAAAAATACCAAGCTACATAAATGTAGGTGCATGAGTCTTTGCAAATAGAAAATTATTACGACAATCTATACGCGTTTTATAGTACAATTCAAAATTCTTCAAAGATTGTAAACTCATGCATGCGAGCCCAAAAAAATGGAAAAAAGGTCTGTTTAGTCCTCACTTTGGTTATCCTTATCCACATTCACATCCCCATCTACCTGTCTACTAGGCTCTATTATTATTGTTATACTATTAGTGTATTACTCCAAGTTTGAGCTCACTAGACACATTGTACTATACATAAAGCCCGAGGGAAAAGTACGGAAAAGTGAAGGAAAAAACCCTGCACCACAGGGAGACGGAAATAACGGCAAAAGTAAAAGCAAAGAGAAAGGAAAATGTGAATGAACATGAAAATGAAAATGAGAACATGGAGAAGGCAGAGAAAAAGAGAAAGGAGACGAAGAGGAACAGCAAGAATCAGCATAGAAAGAGAGAGAGAGAGAGAGAGAAAAGTGAAATGAAGTGAAAAGAGTGGTTTTCTGTTGCAAATTTAATGCGGGAAACACCCTGTTTCCAACCATATGGTTTCACACCTTTTCCTATTATCCTAAAAGAGATTCCCTCCTTGTTCTATGGACTCTTGGCACGAAATCTCAACATTGTGGCGAAACAATGGCTATTTCCCTATATTGCAAGCGCATACACAGTTAATACAGAAACTATATGAGTACTGATACTATACATACATTATACATAGACAAAAGTTGTTCTGAACTTACAGTTATTATACTTTTGTGCGTTGCAGATATTAACCAACAAGGTAAAATACCGGTAAAAATATCTTACATATCCGTATCAACAATCAATAGCGGAAAGGAAGGGAAACGGAATTTTAGTCCCGTCTAAGAAAATAGAGTGGGCCAAAGTGATTATCTGATTTAGGCAAGAGCCCGGTCAATATTCGTCTTTAATTTTCTGGCCAAGATAAAATGTGCAGCCAAAACCGCAAAACCCAAGTCTGTAACAAAGTTTAATGCTCATAATTTTTTCCGGTTAAACTGCTTGATGTTGAAATTTCATGCATTTTTAGGATATGTTAATGAACTTTCGAATTGATGTTTCATTTTTTGAGGAATGTTAAACCCCGCGGTTGTAAAAGTCATTGTCCTTGTGTACCCCCAATCATTATATAGAAATTTTGGATAAAATCCTACGATGAAGCATTCTGGTGTTAATGTGTGGAAGCTGGAGATGCTCATGTTTATGTGTGTATGCTTTGTCCAGGAGGGGAAGAATTTTCTATCAGCTCCCAGCAAACCTCAGTCCACAACGTACATACATACATACATAGTGTTATATAAGAGAAATTTATGTTGTGCATTGCGGATGTTCATAATTTAATCGAGATGCCGATAGTTTAGCCGGGAGTAGGGGGTTTAATGCCGGAGCGGGAAAAGTAGGCTACTAAAGTAAGTGCCTAAGTTAATTGGTAAAAAAGAAAGTCTTCCACATTATATTATATCATCATATCACATTATATTCAAAGATACCTTCAAGTTGAATTTTGAACGTTGAATGTTGAGCGTTGCAGCTTTGAGCTATGAACTTTCCTTTTTGAAATTAGTCAACTACGATGATTAATTTCTCATGTCAGCTTAATAGAATATTGCCTTGATGTCTTGTCCCAAAGTTTTTCTTTGCGTCCTTCCTTCTTTTTCTTTTTCGTTTTCTTTTCCTCCTCTTGCTCTTTCTTCGTCTTCGTCTCCGTTTTCGGTTTCGTCTTGGGCTTGCTCGAAAGTATGTACAGGAGAAAGCGGACGGAAGAAAAGGACGTCAACCAAGGAGGATAGAGCAACGCCATTCCCGTCCTTCTACCCCATAACTTTCTCTCAATGATTAATCATCTCCTGTCTTCCGTCTCTCTTTATTTTTTCCCCGGATATTTTCTCACATGCACGTACTTATGTATGTATGTACTTATATGTGTATGTGTAGCCACACACACACACACACACTTGCGTCCAAAGTAACACTATACGTATACGTATATTGCTTCGTCTTATTTGGACACAATTTTCAACAATTTTTTTTCTTCACTCACTCATCCTCATCCGCGTCCTGTGAGCCCCTTCGTTATCTCATACCACCTTCCCCTCTCCCTTCACCCACACTAAATTCGAATTAAAATGCCTCCTTCGTTTACCTAGTTTAATCAGCCAATTTTCTCTATCCCATTTTATATCTTTTCATCTGACACAACTACCTGCCTTACATAAACACGTCTTGCGACAGCCGTATACGCTTAACGGTCTCTATAGTGAGTTTAATATAGTCAAACTAAAGGTCTTTAGAGGTCAAGTCTAGGAAATTTTTTCTCTGCACATTTTTTCAATGTCCTTTTTACATGACTTTTCAAATATCCTAGATCAACATCGAAGTATTATTGCGTTGAATTTAAAGTACTTTTTAATTGCTTAACTCAGCTCAGCTTCTGTTAATTTAAATGCAAAAGTATACTATGATATTATTAGTTTTAAAGAAATAGTAACATTTAAAAAAAATAGGTAACATGTTCCATTTTAAAAACAAGTGCTCTTATTTTCAACTCCCGCACAAATTTGCTGGATTGGGGCTGACAAAGTGTAGGATCAAAGAACGGAGAACGAAAACCCTTATTTTATCCTTTATATGTGACTTTTATTTGCTACCCAAGCCATGTCGCCAAGTCCACAACACGACCGAGTCAACAGCTCAAAGTTGAAGAAAGCCATCAAAATTCACAGTTCTTGTCTAACAGTATCAAATTGTGTTCACGTATAATGTGTACGTGCATAATATCGTCCGTTTCTATGTATATTTTTATATATGTGTATAGAAAAAACATGAATGCATTTACAATTCACAAGCCATGCAAAAATCAAATGGGACAAAGTCAACTTCAACATGAAACACCAAAGTCTTTTCACATGTACATAGTTATATACAAATAGAAACACGAGTGTGAAGAAAGCAGGATGAGGCAAGTCGTTGGGCCGGATTAGTTAGACGAGCCAAGATTAATTATTACAGTAATACAAATAAAAATAAAAGGCGTTTGAGCAGAAAGATTAATTGTTCCAGTGTTATGACAATGACAACGACAAACACAAACACAGGCTCAAGGACAACTATAAAGAAACCATAACTATGACGATATAAAATATCTATGCACAGTGCAAAGTTCTGTATAGGTACATGTATAGTTATTCTCTCTCAATAATCCTCGCAGTCTCAAAGTGTCATTAAGGATTCTTCGGGAGTTTTACGTGTACATCATATCATATCATACATACTATAGCATAGGGTGTGCTCTTCTTTTGTATACCGTACACATGCAAAATTGCGCATATTTTAATGTCGTGTTTGTTTTTGCCCCGGCACTATAATATACATGTATACATTGCACATATGCGTAGGATTATACAGTATGATGCGTGGTAATAAACTGACAGTGGATTTTATAAGGATTGGACTTAAAGTCAAAAGGATGAAAAGGCGTTTCTGATGCATTTGAATCTAATACATACATGCAACCTACATATGAGATAGAATGCCGAGGTTCGACAATAATAATGAAATTCATTCTGAGGGCAAAAATTAAGAATTTTGAAGGCTGGGAAATTAAAGTTGACTTTCTGACGGCAGATGCAAAATCCCCCGAACGGACTTGATACAGATAATAATAGGCGTATAAAATGCATAATACACATAATATCTTGATGGTAAAGCAGGAGTGAGCCTGTGAGTGAGTGAGAGAGAGAGAGCGAGAGAAAGAGTGACTAAAAAAGAAGGAGAGAAACACAAAGGAGCGGAAGAGGCGAAGGCGGGCTGGCATGATAACAGATATTAGCATGCATGAAGCGGAAATTATTTCTTTGAACATGGCATGAATGAGAGAGCATTATCGACAGAGAAAACTTGAAGAAAATATCACAAGTTTCCTCATCTTTTTCTCTGCACATATGCATACCCTCGCTCTTTCCCTCCTTCTCACTCTCTGTCTCTCACTCTCACTTTCCCCCCATTCTCTTCTCTCGGCTTCTATTTGTTTTCTACGGCTGATTCCTTGCTTTGCTCACAAGTGCTGTTGACTGCTCCAGCCTGCACTTTCCACACCACACAACGTATAAAGTAAAGTAAAGCAAACCAAACCACACTAGAAGAGAACCGACCAGACTAGACGCTTTTTATATGCAAACCCCAAGTGCAAACCAAGCCAAGTCAGAGGGAAAGCAAGGAGACAGAGAAGCAGAAGAAGGGAGACAAACAAGTCGTTTCATGGTTATGTAATGTCGTCGACGATGACTACGACTATTGCTCTTATTATGAGTTTGAGTATGAGCATGAATATGAATATGAACCAACAGTCTCACTATTATTGCTCGTTATTTGCTTCCTTATGCCAAATTTTTTATGCTCTTTATATGTATACACTAGACATGAGCTCGGGACGGGATAAACTCGGGACGTCCCGTCCCGTCCCGAGTTCGGGACGGGATCGGGACTCC
>JAQIVE010005791.1:0-12370 GCA_034698285.1 Sminthurinus bimaculatus | reverse complement strand
TTTTTTATAAAGAAAAAGGCTCCATGGATGCACCTTCATTATAGAAAAAATCTAAAATAAAAGTTCAGGCACCGTGCCACCCCCCCCCATCGTTGATTGATTTATAAATAATAATCTTGTTATTTAACTAGGTGTCTAACAAATCCTAATATGAGACCCATTCATGCAGTTTAACTAGTTCATGAAGACTTTTGTTTCTAACGCAACCTAAAAGGTCTATTTGACATTTGACAGGAAGAAGATTTCTTCTTATACGTACTTATAATTTAAAACAACTTTTCAGCAGTTAAATAGAGGAAAACGCATTTCGATACATTTTTATTACGCCCATACTTAAGTAAAAATATTATTGTAATATCAAGCTACTGTGTGTGACTGCCTAATGGATTGTGAATTTTTTTGAACATCCCAAAAGTCAAAGAACACATAAAATAAGTAAAACGGTAAAAACTATAACAATTTAACACTCAAAGTATTCATCGCTGTATAGATACGAAGTACGACCGTATAATATAATGATCTGATGATTTCTCTCCCTTAATCTTCTTCATTTTGTTTCAACTGAGTGTTTAAAGTGCAATATATTTAACTATATTTACTTACTAATACGCTTAAAAGCCGTTCGGCAAAGAATTGGATTATTTTCTAGAGGAGGCAGGAAATATTATTGCTTTAAAAAGCGTATTTCTTTTGATTATAATATTGTCTTGGGCGTTGCACTTTTATCATTTACCATTAATGCATTTAAATGTTTTCGTTTCTCCTCATTTTCATGCCTATACGCACTGTATTTAGTATGTAGTCCTATGTACATTGTACATAAGTATTGTACATGTAGTTCAAATACCTATTTAATGGTTTATTAGCTGTTATTTGGTCATGTTTCATCGGCTTCTAATTCTATAAAGCCTCCATTCTTTTCGCTATTATAATGTTTTGTTGTACATACCTTGTTGATTTAAATATATGCAACCAACTATATATGTATGTCATGCACATGGGCGCATATCGCATACATAGTATGTATATTGTTATACATAGAATGTAAGTTTGTAATGCAGAGCGTTTCGGAAATTTTTAAAATTTATTTCCTAGTAAGTGACTCACATCTCATCTCCTTATATTATATTATAATGATCCAAACTCACACACAGAGCAAATGTTATCATTAAATTAACGAGTCCATGAATATTATTGTTTAAGCCAAGTTGCGTCGCACACTAATAATTATGCATTTTTATATTTGTTCATCGTATGTACATAAACATAGGTTATTGACTCACAACGTGGTCTGTGTGCTAATTGATTCAACTTTAAAAACATTCATCCCTAATCACAATCAAATAACTCAAGGCATACTCATAACAATAATATTACATAACTGTTTTAATCTGTTGTGAATACAAAAAAACCAAGTGTCCGAGGTATCCTGGGACACCTTGTACCTATGTACTATGTATCTATGAATGTATGAATAATACGAGTACGTCTCATGCGTATGTGTGTCTTTTTTCGTGTTTATGCGTTTGTGTGTGAATGTACACAAAAAAGTGGAAGAACCAAAACCAACTTTTATATTATAGTACTTGAATCGGAATTTAAATGGAACCGTCTATGTAGGGGAGAGTTTTGCAAACTCGACTCTCTCTTTCTCTTATTAGCTTTAGGCGTTCTTGGCTAGACGGACTCTGGAATTCTGGACGTGAGAAAATCCAGAGATGAGAGAGAGGTGATAGGAATGTCGAAGCATATTATCAATCGCCACATTTTTTTTCAACCCGTGCATCGTTTTCTTTTTCTAGAGGCAGATAGTCTCAAGTTGATATTTTTCAGCTTTTCAAAGAACCCTACTTATTTACCTATACCCTATACATAAATATCATCAAAAGGTATCATAAAGGATCAACTGATGATGATGAGCAAAACAATGTTATAATATCATGGAATACATAGTAAAGTTTTCTTGTCGTATTGCCCCAATATCTTGAGCAGATTTCAGATTATTACTTATAATTACAGTTAATTTGCATTCTTGCAACATGGACTTGTAAAATTGTAATTGAAATTGTAATTTTGTATAATATATTTATATGTATAGTTAGTTGGTTCATCACTCGAGGAATCTTTCGTGTTATGTCTGCGAGTATTGGGTAGGTATTGGGACTTGTATTGTGATTGTAAGTATCTACGCATATTTTCGTGGTACAGATAATTGCATTATATAGCACTGGCACTTGCTCCACAAAGAGGTTTCACCTTCATCTTAACTTCTAAACGATAATAAACAATAAACCCTTATGGTCAGCATTATAATGTGGTCAATATTAAAATTATATTACATACACATTACACATAATAATACACGTATGTATATGTAAAAGAAGGAGAAATAAGGAAAGTGAAGATGGTTTTTGAGTGTTTGATGCATGATATTATTACAGTGTATTTTTAGAGGAAGCGTCTATACATCATAATTATTATATTTTCTCCAAATGAAATTCACAATTTACCGTAAATACATGCATATAAAGTAACAAAGTATCCTCCTATTACACGCAGCATCATTTGCGAGTTTATGTATACATGAATAATTTATATATATGAGATTGCTTTATATATTATATTATCATTATCATACGCGTTTGTTCATGTCGTATATTTTTATTATGTATATAGCTGTAAGTATTTCTGTAAATTTATGTGTTGAGAGAAATGCGAGAGGAGAATCTTGAATCCTCTTTTTCCCAGTCTAAGACAAGTCCCAAGCGATGGGTAATAAAGGTGTAACAAAAACACAGAACAGGGATTGTGATTCGATTCGAGTATCTAGTTAGTAAGTTAGTAGTAGCAGTGTAGAACTAGACTTACGTATACTTGGCTATGATGATGTTATGTGTTTATGTTTTTACAGGCTATGGGGATTTTGATACAAGAATAGTCATAATAATATATACAGTCATAATATTGCATATTGCATTGGATTGCAGTACCTGTTAGCATATTAGCATCAGTACTCAGTACCTACTCCTCTATCTATAATATTATTATATTGTTGCGGCATATGATGAGGGTGAATTGAAGTTGAGTGCATGCCATGCACAGCTTCTTTCACAAAAAGCAGAAGAAGAAGACGAAGAAGAAGGAGAGAGGAGATAGGACTGTAAAAAATGCATGATTCGTTGAGGCTTGAGGCTTGACAAGAAGCATTATTATTCGCCTTTATTTTGTTCTAGTTGTCTGTGTATAATATGTACTGTATACATATTTTATATTTACATGTACAATACACCACACCACACAGATACTACTTACCTATATTCTATGCATATCATGATAATGATGATGATGCTGATTGTAATCCTCTTTTGCTTACCTTTTGCTCTGCTCCTATAGTAAGGAAGGGGTTAAATATCGTTCGTATCTCGTCTTGTATTCCAACAAACGCATAGCACCTTCCTCAGTCTGCAACACGAAAGCCAACAAATCACAAGTCCGAATTTCCAGCCAAGTCTACTTTATATACTTGCTGGAATCCTCTCTACCATTTTTTTGTGTTCATCTCTTTCCTTCGTTCCTCCTTCATTGTTGTCAGTCATTGTTTGTCTACCGCGGGTGCTGTTCGTTTTGGTTTTCAGTAATAGTTTTGTTTGTTTTTCTCATTATCATCTCACATTCTTCAATATTCAACATGACTAAAAACATGTTCACAGTTGCTGTCTTGGCAGGTACGTTGTTTCAACCTGTATTTTTCATCCAATTTTAAAAACAAGTTTTTGTAAAAATGTTAATAGGGTCCTCAAAGGACCAGTGACAATGATTTTTGGAGTGATAGTGACACTTGATCGAAGTTCCTGAGAACTTTTCAAACCAAAAATTGTAAAGTTTACGAAGTTCTAAGTTAATCTTTTATCACTGTCCGTTGTCACTGATCATACATTGAGGACCACTTTACTACTTCTTGTATTTTCAAAAAACCATTATTTACTACTTCAAATTTTCCGTTTTCCACTGATTTTTACTCGAAAACAAAAAGTACTTAGAAGGTATTTATTATGTATACTGATTTTCTTATTGCTGTTGTCATAATTATTTGAATTGAATACTATAAGTATGTCTTTGATACTATATTATTATTAGCAAACATTCCATGTATTCATTTGGTAGCTTAGATTGAGTTTTTGAATTTATCATACATACTTTGAAATATTTTGTATTTATCAGTAATCAGTATAGTAACGTAATTTCCGATTCAGATCGTGCAAATTGTCTGAAATCAAAGTGAAAACAAACTCGTATGTGTATACAGAAAGTACTTTTTGGTCTTTAAGTGTAATATCTACATTGTTATGCGTGCGTTTGTCATCAGATTTGATTCTCTAAAAGATGTTTTTGTGTATTGTCGTATCAAAGTCAATATATAACTGTCTCGGTAGATTTCAGTAATTCAGTATTCAGTACTTTGCGTATAAAAGTAAGTGTATCCGTAACTTGAGATTTGGTTTTTAAACTTTAAAAAACAAACACAAAGTACCTTTAATTAAATTTTGTTTAGCTTGTGTAAGACATGTAATGCAGTCTTTGACATTGTAACCTTATTGTTGGTAAATACCTACATGTTAAAAGTAACAACAACTTGATACATCGTCATTGATGATTGTTGTTGTTGGTTGTTGCTGCTTTGATATTGCTTTTTTGCTTTAGATTTTAGAACTAAGCATGGAATGTCGTATTACTTTTACTTAACGAAAGGAAGTTGGTCGTATTTTCCTTTTTTTAATCATGAAATACCTACTTTACTCTCCTTCCGCTGCTGCATGCACATTTTAAAATGAATGTGAAATGCCGACGAGACATACATACAACATATACAGGCACAAAAACGAAAAGGAAAAGTCGTTTCATTGATCAATGTTCCAATGTGTTCATTGTACGTATATGCTCAATATTATACATACAGTTGGTGCTGTATTGTTGTCAATAAGAGTAATAAGGTTCGCAAAATTCATATTCAATCAACAATCATATTATGATTGTTGTCTTTACACACAGTATTATTTACAGTATCGTTTCTTAATGGGGAACATCTAGAATAAGCAAAAAGGATGGATCATTATTCATTCCTTCTCATATATACGTATGTATGTATTGCGATACTGGGAGGATATTATTCTCCTTTGAGCTCTACCTCACAATATTATTTTATCATATCATACAAATAAATTAATAGATATCCCAAAGTTTAGTTATTCCGAAATTTCATTTGAAATCCTCTTCGTGCTCGTCATTTTGTTCCACAACAATGAATGTGAGTCCTATTCGCTATTCGTTCTCAGCCAAGTTCTATGTACTACCTAAATATATACATAAACTTAACTTGGCTAACAACAACACTGACAATGAGTAGAGGATGGTATGGCACTGTTTAGAAATTCACTCTCTCATTCTCCCATTCTCTCTATTTATCTATCTATCTATCCATCTCATTGTTATGACTTGAAGGGATGGGATGGTAAATGACAAGGCAGAAGGGTAGAGTTGGAGTAACCAACTAACTAAACATAAGTAAATATCTATGAGACGCACGAATTTATGTAGATAATTTCAAACACTTTCACTTTTCATTCTTCGTCGTCGTCTCAGTCTTCGTCTTGTTCGATGCTGTTGCTCCGTCGTCGTTTCTAAACTAATATCATCATATAAATTTATCATATCTAGTAAACAGGGTGATACTTATTTTTATTATAACATATCATATTTTATATTATTCATTCATGTGGTACTAAACGTGTAGAAACGACTCATATTATTCATATTCGCCCAACACACACACACACACACACTAAATAATATCTACAGAATTTGAACGCATTATTATCCTTATTATTACATTATTAACAGGGCAGTAAAAGCATCGATCTGGATTTTTATGCAGTACAGACATTGTATACATTATGTATACTATACAATAGATATGTATATCGAATTTAATGGCAAATATAGACTAGAATGTGAATTTCGAGTGATTTATTACTTAATATGATGAGAGGCAGTAATCTACACAATACACAACAATGTGGCCTGAATGTGAGAAAGATGAAGTAGCTGCTTGTCTCTGTCTTTACATCATTTTTGCCTCACTAGCAGAGAGATGACCTGCCTTTTTTTCTGCTTCCTGTACACTGTACACACTATATTGTATACACACTGTTACTTTCAAGACAAATATTATGTTATGTGAGCATACACATATAAAAATGTATTACGGTGTGTAAAACAACAGTTTATTGTTTACTGTAGAAGATATCATGTGTGTGTCTGTGTGTTTGTACATGGTATGAGATGAAAATGAAATTCTTGCGAATACAGATATAATTTATACAAATATATTAAATGGCTCTTGAAATGAGTTATTGCGCAATTATGAATTATATACCTGGGCTTCATCATTCATTCATTCATTCTTCATTCCAAGTATTACTACATACACAGGGACTGTGAGGGACTATAGCTAGCATAATATGTATATTGTTGTAACTTTAAACAATATTAGTTATTAGCCCCTTTGCTCTACACAGCTATGTACAACTTTTCCATTCTATTTGCAAAATGAGAAGCGTGGCGAAAAGGTTTTGTTGAAAATTAAATGCAGCGCAAAATTACCTACACTCTGATTCCAATTTCCATGCCATGCAATGGCACATGCAAAACATGCGAGGTAAAACAAAAAGGCAGATCAAGACGAATGTAGTGTAAGCGTTGTTAAAGTTAAAATTCAGAGGGTAGAGAAAACAAAAGGAATTGCATTGTAGAAAAATTATTCATTGATCATTGAGAGATGGAGATTGAGATGGATGGAAATATTATTAAATGATATTAACAATGATGGGCGCATCTATACCATCACCACACCATGCATAACGGTGCGATACCACGTTATGCTGGCGCTGCATTAAATTGTAGTTAGTTACGTACACCGAGATCCCTAATTAATGTTTCAACTTATAGAAGGGTGATGTATGTTTGATGTACTGTATTGTATCAGTCAAAATATCATTTTGGGATCTTTTTCTTTTTGCTCACATAGCCTTTCTCCTCACATCATCTTTTTCTGTTTACTGTCGTCGACCGCTTTTTTGCATCATATGTTATCCACTCTTTGATCTCTGATTCTTTCTTCCACATGCGTGTATTATGTATGTATTTACTTATATGTGGGGATAAGTATTGTGATAAACGCGATAGGTGAATTATAAAGTCATTTTTTCCTGGTCATGGGAAAACTTTCTCGTCTCAATGCAATCTCTACAGATGAATTCATTTTCTAAATACATAAATGTCTGTAGTCTGTATATAGAAAGATGTCGCCAATAAAAGCATCTCGCTCGATACATCCACAGGATCAGTGACAAGGTTTTTTTTACGAGCGATTGTGAGAAAAGTTGAATATTGTCGGCTTAAAAAAATACAAAAATAAATGTTTTTCTCAAATTTACGACATTTCCGAGCTTTCGGAAATGTGTAAAATTTTGATAGCAGTAATTATCATACATGTTTACATTGCCAATGTTTAGAAAGTTTTCAACGTTTATCACCGTCGCTTGGGGAAAAATAATGCAGTATTGTTTTGCTGTTGCGTTTATGGTCCAAAATAAAATAAACTTTCATTTTGTCTGGTGTCGAACCTTCTCCAACTTTTACCCATTTATTGCCGATCTTCCTTTACGACAACTTTTGCTTTAATATTATATTGTAGAAGTAAAAATTTGTCAAGTATGCGTATGTATTTTAACATTATTAGGTTTTTATATCGATGTCTATCTGTAGTGTAGAGTGTAGATAAATGTGTCTTAAAGGCCATGAAAAACTAATCAGCACCAGATAAATATGCTGAGCAATCATTTGCTGACGGAACTTTTTGTTCATTTAACTGCGACATTAGGTAGTCAAAATGATCATGTAATGACGATGTATAAAACTGTTTAAAATATGGAAAAAGCCTTTACAGTGGGGATAATGCCATTGGTTGCTTGGGCTGCTGCAGATCCATGTCGCATGAAAAGCGGGACAATCGCTCATGAGGTTTTCTGTGACAAATACTATACTTGCGTCAATAATCAGTCCGTGGTAAAAACAACAATAACAAAAACTAATATAATATAGTCAAATTTGTAGGAAAAGTGTTTGTATTAAAGCTTGAACCAATCATTTATCCTTAAAAACAAGATTTTACGCACACAAATTGTAAATCGAATTCGAACTTTTTGAAGCAAATGTCGATTTTTTAACTGTATAAGGGTGAAAGTTTAAAATAAGTACATATGCGAGAAATCTTGATTTTGATTGTAAACGTACAAATTTTTATGCATTTTTTGAATAATAACTGAACTAAAACTATGTATGTAAATGTGTACACAATTTACGCCTGAAATAACCAAAATAATTTTACCTCCCTACAAAACCAAAATCTATGTTGACAAGGTCAAAGACTGCCCTAATGGACTTGTTTACACTGGGCTCTTGAATCAAATCTGTGACTTTGCGCACAATGTTGACTGTGGATCCAGATCAAAACGGAGTAATCATGTTTTTTCATTTGAATCTCCTAGTTTGATCGTAGTTAATCGTAGAGATTTGTTTTGTATTGTGTAGTATTTGCTGTAATTCCCACCACATATGGTCAACAACAGAGGAAGCAGGAACAATTAAATCCTTGTGAGGTCAAGGGTAAGATTGTTGCTGACGTCACATACTGCGACCGCTATTGGGAGTGCGTCAATGGACAACCTGAACTGTATGACTGTCCCAACGGCTTGGCCTTCGCCGGAAGAAATCGAGGTACGATTGATTTTTAGTACGAGATTACTATGTATGTATTTTTAATTTTTACAAATAATTTTGAGTTCAACTAATGATATTCTCTGAATTTTTTTAAAGGTGTTGCTGATGGATGTGATTACCCATGGAGAGTGAATCAAGAGTCACGAAACTGTATTGTAGCAAGTACGTGTGGTGACAAAATATTATGCATGAAATTTCATCCCAAGCTTGAATATTATTGAGGCAGACAATCAAAAAGACGAGACACACCGTTTTCGTTGTTAACAACAATCTCTACAACGCACAACTACATATTCAAAATCATTTTAAAATTCTGCACGCCAGCAAAACAACAACGCAAACAATCCTCCGAATTCCCAACTTGGATATATTTCATTGTTTTTGTTTGTTTTTGTACCTAGAGAGCTTGTAGTTTCATTTTTAGAAATTTTTTTCGTCTTTTGGAATAGATTGATATATTTAGTAGGTATTTATTTAGTGTGTAGGTTAAGCCCCTAATTTGACATTTTCTCACAGTTAACTCACCCATGACTTATTAAACATATTTTCACAGACCCTCCAATTTCAACTGAGCACTGTGACTGGCTCTATGGAATCTTTGGCCATGAGACGAGTTGCACAAGATATTGGACTTGTTGGAACGGAACTGCCACCGAACAGCTCTGCATCGGTGGACTTTTGTACAATGAGGAGACTCACGCCTGTGACTGGCCCGAAGCTGTTCCCGGCTGTCAGAAGCATCCCCTCTGCAAAGATGACCCCAACGGAAACGTTGCCCTTGGAAAATCTTGCAACCGTTACTGGAATTGTCAAGGTACGAAGACGAAAAAATCATAAATTAATGAAATTAGTACATATTATGATATAAAGGTAAAATTTATTTTAAATTTAACTTTGTTTTTACTTATTGTATTGTATAGGAGGATACCCCAGGCTTCAACGATGCCCAGCTATGTTGGTCTTTGACAAACGGTAAAGTTGTTACATAATCTTTCCATTATATTGTATGTATAATATTGGGGAAAAAATTGCCAAATCAAAGGTGATCAAATTTAAAACTTTTCCGTTTCTATGAATTTTTCCTTACAGATCTCTGAGATGTGTTGTGCCACCAACGGAAGGTAAGCAAGTATTTACAAACTTACCTAAATGTTGAATAGTAGAAAACTGAATGCTGCGTGGAAAAATGCAGTATAGTAGTACAGTTTTACAACTTCTTAACATATTATGACGATATGGTGTGCCCTTGATTGTAAACAGACTGTGACATCCCATCAACTACTCCCCCACCACCAGAAGAGGAGGAGGACCAAAACAAGAGGCCATCAAACAATCAGCAACAACAGACCAGAATTCAAGCTCAGCCAATTCAGCTCAGACCTCAGGATTTCCCAGGAGTTCGACGAGTCACGGAATTCGACAACAACCAGCAACAAAGCAGAAATCAACAACAACAAGACAGGAACCAACAGCAACAAGATAGAAATCAGCAACAACACGACAGAAACCAACAGCAAAACGACAGAAATCAGCAGCAGCTCGACAGACAATAAATAAATAAATGTACAATATTAATATATTATTATTGTAGATATTATTAACTACTGTAAATATTTTTTATATTATAATAATTATTATTCATATAATTATTATCATCACTATAGTAATCTTCAGGGGAATTTCCGAGATTCTGCAGTTCACTCTGCAATTTTTGTACAACAATGCGATAATTCAACACCAAGTTTTCAGACTGGCCCTTTACAATAAACACACAACATTCGAACTGCTAACAGTCAACGAAGATTTTCGGAAAATATATATGTATTTTTGGCGTCATTTATTTTTTACTAGTTATTAAGCTGTGAGCAGTAACCAATCATACACATTACGTTTACATTTACCACAGTTTTCAGTTGTCTATCAAATATTTACATTACAAACTACCAACAGGCCTTTTACACAATAAACTGCAGAACTGCAATCCCACCAACTGCCGAATCTCTTGAATATATTATAACAAAATCACCCCCTCCCCCATAGTAGGGCCATTCTTCAATCCTTTTGTTCCTACTGTACAGGCAATTGAACGCGTCTCACAAAGACAAAGAACAAGATGCCTTCTTATATATATGAACTGAGACGCGTTATATTCTATGTGTGTGGGAAATTTTGTATGCATTTTATAATTATTTGACGATTTTTTAAAATAAATGGTTGGTTTATACGTATACACTCGTATATGCCACAATGTTAACGTGAATTGTTTCTATGCTATGTTGTGTTCAAGAAAAGCGCATGTGTACTTTATTCCATGACTTCATCGTTTTGTGTTTGTCAAGAATCCGTTTATTTTTAGTCACGTAAAAGATAAAATATCAAAAATATTGAAGTATAAAATATACGTATAATATTGGTGTAGTTACATCATCTGTATCTGTATAATAATATCCTTGGCATTTTATTGATTTTTCATATCCAAAAGTAAAAATACTTACACATAGTACATGGTACGTAATTGATAGTCGAGTATAAAAATTCCGTGTCTGATTTGGACAAATAATATGCGAGTCTCAATAAAAATATTTTCATTGTCATATAATATGTATTGTATGTATATGTATAATGTATATATTCGTATACAATCTGCCTCACTGCTCACTGCACTGCGGACACTGCCAGTTGATTGGAGGGGCGAGAGAGCGACGCTTTATTGGCACTGAAATACGTAATTGATTAAACAATTAATTGCAAGAATGTACAACTTTATAGCTATTATATTTCGGCATAAAATAGTAAATCGGCTTTCGAATTTTACATAGACAACTGGTCATAATCAATCGAAACCGCAGAATTTTGATGTATTTACTAAGGGTAGATAGAAAAGGGACGGAAAGCGGTACAAACTGATGAAAAAATTTCGATCAGGGAGAAACGGGAAATGCCCATGGTAATGATCAGTTTTCCAAGTTGATCAGGCCAGGAAAAAGAAGCTTAGGAAGAAACTGGCCTTCAACTTTGAGGTGCATGTTTACTGCTTACCCTACATGTTCTTGACTTTCACCATATTAAAATTGATCGTAGCCTTACTTCACCTTTCACCTTTAATTTTTAAGGTTTTTTTTTGCTTCTTCCCAAATTTTTCTAAACGAGTATACTACAATAAACAGACTTTCAAAGTACAAGGGTTTAACCACTGAGCTGATGTTTCTATGGTTACTTTCATGGTACAGCGTAGAACTTTTATTCCTCGATCATTTAAAACTTTAGACACTCAGAAAAACTCACGAGGTTTTCAGGAGAGAGTCCGAAAGTAGACGTCTTATGGTCGGGAATTCTACCGGACATCATCATCCTAACTATGTATTTTGGTGCGGCCGACTCGTTAAGGGGGGAGACAACCAAAATGTTCTTTTTTTTGGCTTTTTTTAGTTTTTCATTAATTAAAATAAAATGAGGGCTAAAATCAAAAATGTTCTCTAAGATTATTGTAGAGCGGAAAATTCCGGTTCTAATGATATATGACACAAGTCTG
>JAQIVE010005790.1:0-12371 GCA_034698285.1 Sminthurinus bimaculatus | reverse complement strand
CTCTTCCGATCTTAAACACTATAACATAATATTATATATTTACAAACTTGTTCATTTGCAGTCTTTGCCAAACAAAATTTACCATCTTTGCCCTGCATTGGATCGTTCGCTGTGGGTAGTACAAATTGTAATAACTGAAGCGAAACGATGTCTGACTGACTAGTCTTCATACTCAACTCTTTCGTTATTTAAAAAACGCACAAAGCTATTTATGACATTGCTTACAATCACCCCCAAAGTATCAGCTTAATACATATGTTATTTATTCATTGAACATGCATTATATTTTCATTTTCAACCTTACCTAACGCTTTGAAAAAATAATTTACAACATTTTAGATACTTTCTCACAACGTGGAAAAAGTAGTATCGTGCATCTAATATGAGGTGTGTGTAATTTATATTTTCAATATATGTCTAAACTATGAATTGTGTCACATAATATTATATCGTTGCATTATAAATGCAAGAATTATCTTTTTTTTCTTCAATTATGATCTCTATAGCAAAGTATCCTAAATCCTAAAATAATATTATGTCGTTTACATTTTATGTATGTACTTACTACCTTGTGTCATTACAATTTCCCCCTAAACCTATAGCTAGTTATGATGCAATTGCTCGCGAAATAAGATAATACATAAATATATATTTGCTACATGTAGTTTACAACTAATAAGGCTTACAACTATCTCAGGTATAATTCCTTTAAAAGCACCATTGTTTAGGAAAAACAAGGAACTGTGTTATTGGAGAATCGGCTAGTTACTTATACGTATATATATACATACATATGTAAAACTTTCTCCGACTTCCAAAAGTAATACTTTCTCTTTAAGAGGTGACCTAAATAAAATTTTATTTGCCTTTTTTTTCTCTCTTGTTCCATGAAGTTCCTATTTATCTAGCTATGTAAGACATGTTTTGAGACTACTAATGTATGTTTTTGTTTTGCTATTAACATCTACAGTAACGGAATGATAATATATCTACTGTCGAAACGATATTAGTAAATAAATATACTAACGACGAAATTATTCCTTAAGTATTGTAATTAGTATTACTATTATAAAACTAAACTGCGCTGTCAAAAACTGTATTGTGGGGTTGTGATCAAGGCAAAATATTGCCCATACGAAGTATAGTAAGCATCTCGGGGGGAAAAATCATATGTTTTTGTACATAATTACTACAAGCAAACAGTCACAGCATAAAAGCTGTAAAATAAAATAGTATGTATGTAGTATACGGTATGTCTAGACGTATACAAAATTTAAAAAGAAAATTAATAAAACGATTACTACGTATGTAGTACTCCTAAAATCTATGCGTCAAGTTATTTAAATTCACAGGATCGTACTGTCCTATTCCCAACATCAAGAGGTGGTCGATAATTTGCGAGAATTCTCCCTTCGAATTCATCTTCTGGCTGCCTGTCCAACCGTCCATAACTTTTGAGAGTTCGAAAAGCTTCCAGCTGAAAAATCATCAAGTGGTTTATGACTTATACTGTACCATAATGCAGTAAATAAAAATGGATATTGTATACGAGAGTTTTTGAGTAATTGTGTAAACAGCTCAGCGTAAAAAAGCCTACCTGTTCCGCGGATACTTCAATCGGTTCTTTAAACACGATCCAGGTTACACTTTCCAGACAAGGAGGGGTCGTTAGACTGCCGACATAAGTCCAGTATGATCGTTTTTCTGTATCAAAAAAGTTTAAGGATATGTTATGTTACATTGAACAGTTTCAAGGCAGAATAAAAGGATGATGAAATTATAACTAAGAAATAAATGGTAATATTATAAACTATAAAATGTAGTATATTTTATTGTTAAGATATTTTGGCAAATATTTTTCAAACCAGGAAGAAAAGCGGCTGGGTTAATCTCTTCTTCAATGAAAAAATTATCACCATTGTGCTCAATGTTGGGTAGAAGGGCAGTTCTAGAAAATAATTATTTGATTTTTGTCAATAACATTATCACAAATATTATATAAAAATCATATATACCTAAATTATAACAAATGCAGTGTTAGAAAATCTTTTTGCATACATTTTTGAGAGTTCTGGATTTTCCTCTCCAAGTTTGAAAAACACCCCTAAGACGGCGAGTCCATCTATAATTTGCATGAAAGAGGACCAAACATTTTTAAAAATCGCTAAAAAAGTGTAAATTTTGGATATTGGGCTTTGAATTAGTTATTTTGAATCATAAACTGACCTTCTTTGTCCACAGCTCCTTCAAAAGTGTCATATTTTTCATTCCAGTGGACGAGATGAATTTCTCCCGCATAAGTTGTTCCACTTACTGTGTGTTCAGATCCTTCGTCAGTAACTTTTCCCCAGTGGCAATGAAATTGCGTAAGTCTGTACTTGTCTTGGCCTAAGGGACCGCCTTCAAGCACTGCGAAGAAAGTAGTAGGTAAAGAGAAAGTAAGAATACATATTATACATAGTATGCAATTGTGAGTCAAGAAATGCTTGTTACACATACATGATCCTTGTCCAGATACTCCGACTTTCCAGCCGCTCCCCGTATTTGTAATCAGTTTACATTGGGTGAGATATTCGACTGTCAAAGGTACTTTTGTGAGCTCCTCATCCTGAGAACATCCATCAACCGGAATGTCGATTGGTGATTGGCGAGTTCCTAACGCCAGCGGAAATTTTTCTCCCCAAGTATGAGGTCCTAAAACAAACACAACACAAGTTTATTATGATAATTACTACTTTAATTACTACATGCTCCGTCCATTTTCTTGCCTAAATAAATGACTCCCTTTCTCACTACTTTCTTTCTGCTAATGTTACACATAAATATCATGGTGAAAGTAGTTACAAAGAGACAGCAATTTTGGCATCAAAACACGTAAATACACACATAATGCATATAATCATTATGTATTGCATGTATCTTCTTCAATTAAAGTTGATACCTAATTGAAGTCACGTACCTTTTGATGAGTTAATTATTTTCAACAAGCTTCAAACTCTTTAATTTTTTATTCCTGACGACTTAACGCTGTCGAGCTAGACGATTATATATTTACAGCATATGTACTACTAGTTTTTATAATTTCCAACATGTATTTAAATAACCCTTGTCTTTTTACTTCACACCTTGATCCTTTATCACTTACATTACGCATTTGATATTTACCCACTACAATTAGATCACATCAGTAGCTAAAAGGAGGCTACATTGTTCACAGTTTAGACTTTTGACTATACGTAACCAACAAAACGTAAAGCGATTCTTTTTTGTTCCTTTTGGCGTTTTCAGACTAGATTGCAAATTACAAATCAGAATTTTATAGACGCAGTCATTCCTACATCATAGACATGTAGATAACATATAACATGCATAATATTATACATTGTACATGCATTACACATGGTACAAAAAGTGAAACTTACACAATGTACAATATTTGCATGCATACATACTATACATGTGATATGTTACTATCATGCATCTACAATCTATACTATCTTGTCAATAGTTACATCCATGTTTGGTGTACACACTCTTCCCCTTCAATATTTCTTCGAGTACAACTCACAAAACTACAGATTACAATTCACTGTACACTGTGTGCACACAGAGATGAGATCAGCAGCAACATCAACATGTGATTACTATGCATGTGTTTGCAGTGCACATCATTCAAGTCGCACGCAGGTATTAAAGTAGTTTTTTTTTGTGTCGAAGAGTTGTAAATTTTTTGAAGCATGGACTTGTTCTTGTTCTATAAACTGCAACTTGCTTGACATGCCAGCTCAAAAATCTTTCGATAATCTTATTAACAAGTTGCTTTGAGGGCAAATGACCGACTAATTTATACTAGTTTATACAGTTTTTTACAGTTTTATTATGTTGCTGAAAGAGTTATAGGAGCACTTTGTCTTTGTTCATTCGTACAGCTTTGAAGTTTTGGAATGCTTTTTCCTTGGCCTCAAAAAATTTGAGCTTAAAATCTAGGAGCGCTCCGAAGGGCGTCAAGTTTAAATGCCGAATACCATTAATTGTCGCGGGAAAATGAGAAACTTGGTCGATTCTCATGAATGCTGATATCATGGGCATGACGTTGACAAAATAAGGTGGTTTAAATTGGTGTTGAATAGTTAGGACACTAAAAGGAGTTTTTGCCCAATCCGCTCCGGTAAAAAAACACCAGTGCTGTAAAAATTGATGGAAAGCAGGCTTTCTACCCCTAATATAGCATAAGTAGTATAGAATGTAGAAATAGTTTATAGTTTTCTCCAGGCATGATAATTTTGTGGTTTGGAAATGCTGACGATCATTAAACTGTATTTTTTATGTACATCCGATTTATAACTCATCATTATTTCCAATATCGTCAAAACTTCAATAAATTTGTATTTCTTTATTCTGAAGCATCTTAGTTCTTAATTACTATCTAGAAGAGTCGAAGGTTATGACGGTCTAAAAATCTGTAACTAAATGGAGCTTGCTGGATATACCTCAATGTACGAATTCAACCAAGCATAATATGTGTAGTATGCAAATACGTGTATGTTTTTGCATATTTGCATCATAAAAATGGAAAAAACTTCAAGGACGTCATGCAGCCATTCATACTTTCCTCAGTATGTTGTGAATGAACGTTCTGTATGCATCTGTGCTGTGTGTTTTTACTGCGATTCTAGATTTTGATACTTTCCTTTGATTTTCTTCTGGTAGGCATTACTATATACTGAAAACTACCTGGCTTATCCCGTACTCATTCCCTCATGTACTCATGGGGAAACAAACAGCATCACCATTTCATGAACCGTTTTTGGCCGGCGTTACCTGGGACGTTGTTGTTGTTATGAGCCTGGCTATGTGTATGTAAATATATAGGCCAAACATGATTTTTCTTGCGTTATAATAAAGGGGAAGATCAGGACTTCAAACTGGACAACAGCGAGTCAGTAATCACAAATCACTGTAAGGACAAATGCGTGTAAGATAAAATGGTTAGGGCTGTTAGTATTGACATCAGTTCTAATGTAGTTACCATCGTCTACGTATCGGTTACGGTTTTATTAGAAAATAAAGTTTTATGTCGATACTGTTCACACTAAAAATGGGCTTGATTTTAGAATCTATCGTTTTGATTCGCACATACCTAAATTTATATTGATATTTGTATGTTTTTCAGCAATATTTTACGACACTCTTCAAAGTCTGCGGTACAATTAATATTCTGCCATATTATTCAGACTCAACTGAGAGTACACGTGTAGCGTGTAAGTAGTGTAAACATTATGCAGTAGGATTTAAGGCAGCAGATAAAATTAACTCTAGCCTTTAATTTTCCTTCCTTCTTCCTCATTTATGACCATTATTTTCAATCATAGTTTTATCACCATTGATCATCTACACACATTTTTCATTCGTTTTTATAACGTTGAGGTAGTAAAATATCGTATGTAATTATAATTTACATTTTAAATGCGTATGTGCACAAAAAATACACATTTGTAAAGTACTATTGTTTTTTAACCATTTCAATAAAAATACCACTTAAAACTAATAACTTATAACTTAAAACCCATGCTGGGATTACACTGTTAAATATATTTCTTCATTAATTGTTATTTAACTATCGTTCATCATCTGTTAATAAATCTGGAGATGGTTTTTACGCTGTTTATAATACAGCTTTCACGACGATTTTGGAGGCTTTACTGATGTAGTATGATTTTTACTGTGTGCAGTACACAGTATACAAAAACATATGTAAATTGTAAATTGAATCATAACGCATAGCAGTGTATCATCATCTGCTGCAAGAAGTGCTTTAAAAAGACATATGGACCATAAACGTGAATCCTTGAAACGTTTAGTCCAGTCTTCATCAAAATACGTTACGCATATTTTCAAGACACCTGGGTAATTTAATTCCCCTAATAACTAATTGATCGTCAGCCTATCACACGCCAAACGAAACTATCATCAATTGAGATTCAATGCATAAAAAACTTTTCTACGTGCCTAATTCTAGTTTTACTAACAGTACGATTGTCTATGTATGTATACATAGTATAAAGCATACATTATAACTACTAACTACCGTACGTCTCTGCACGTCATGAAGACGTGAGAAATGAGAATAAAATTGAGTAACTGAAAAAACGCCCGATTCTGGAAGTGAGTATAGTAATGAGTCTAAAATTACTCTATGCATTTTTCTTGAGCTAATGGGATGTTTTCCCTTCATGTGTAATATGTACAGCAATAAAGTATAGTATAAATATAGAGATCTTTGACGAAAGGTCAAATGCCAAATCACATGAGGTTCTTAATCAAAAGTATCAAGGAGAATCCACAAGTAGTAATTCTTTTACTTCTAGACTGTACTGTACTATATTTTTACATTACAGCTTGAAGTTAGGAGGTTTGGATATTTTGGAACTTAGTTTACATCATAAGTTTGTCTATTTTTAACTTTAAATAAAATTTTACATTCCCTTATTCTTGTTTTTGCAACCTTTTCCTTTCAAAACCATTTCCTGCATCAGAAAATTTGAATTTTAAATGAGGTTTAAAATCATATTTATTCATTACAATTAGCTCGTTGCTAATTGTAATGACGAAAAATAATTCAATCAGATGTACACAATCCGTCGGACCAATTTACATAACAATATGATATTTAATAGATTGTGTAAGAAGGAAAGTTCATGCTCTTTGGGTGAAAGCCACAGATTATATGTATGTAGATAAGTTCAGCTTTCTTAAAACTTAAAATTATAATGACAAAGACACAGGAGCTTTTCTTCTCCCATTTATTACTTCCTCATCCGTTTATGTTTGCACCTACCCGCAAGATTTTGTATTCTGTTATCGCATATTATTACGTAAGCTCTTTGTAAAAAGTAGCGTGCCCATGTAAAGTACAATATACAATAGTTTAAACACAATTAGCTTTAATTTACACCTTTTAATTTTTAATATCGGCAGTGCCTAAAATCATCAACAAGAGAATAAATTACCATGTATTAAATAATTATAATTTATTTATATATGTACCATGTACCTATATACTTATAAAGCTTTCGTCTTAGAAAAAAAATGAAAATCATCACTGAATCAACGTCGACGGAGGAAAAGATTCAAGCACGTGTGTACATTAAAAATCACCCAAAAAACAAACGTTATTTAAAAAAAATACAGATTTACATCCAATAAAATCTGAATGCAGTTGGTCGTGAAAAACACTTTTTAACACTAATATTTAATACGAGCAAAAATTTCTCATGCATATTAAATATTTACTGTCTTTCATTTTATTCATTCATGGTCGATTTTCCAGCTATAATTATATGTTTTAATAATTTAAGTAATTGCCATTCTTGACACTGACGTCATAAAATAAACTCTCCTAATATCATAATAATGGACACAAGAATAGAAAATGAAGATAAATAATGTGACGATTGACGATATTATGATGTAAAAGAATAGTGGATAAGAATTATCCAAGTACCTATATGTAAGTATATGTACTGCAATTTGAACTACGATATATGTATGTATAATGTGGTATAACGTTGAAGAGAACAAAACGATATTTCTTTATCGTGATTCTGTCATCATTACGAGATTTAAATCACTGTTGAATAAAAAAACATTATGTAATATGTCCACGTAAAAAGCGCCTAAAAGAGTTGTAAGACAGGCAGATACATACATAACATATGTCATACAAAACAGAAGAGGTAGGGATGAAAAAATTAGAAGAAAGGAAAAAGTGCTCTCGTCACAAAAGGAAAAACAAATGTCGTGTCATCCTCATTTCACATCACGCTTATGCTGTATTGTACATTGTACATATTATGTGTACTTACTACTCACCTACACATTTTTTAATATCAGTCCAGTGCTAACCATCATCCATACTTTATTATTTGTTACTGTTTATTTTATGCCGTTTTTTATGTAACATGCATCTTACTTACATACATTATAATAAGTAATTCATCCCATTATTGATTGTCAACGCCTTTAGTTTTTTGTCCGCTAATATGCTTCCTTATCTATTTATTTTTTCTAAAGATTTTGTGATGCAAGCTGTATGAGAAAATGTACAAAATTAAAAAATGGTTTATGGATTACGATTTAACCATGTGTACGTACGTAGATGTTTTTTCATATCGATCGTGCGTGAAAGAATAATTTTTATTGTATTCTAAAGTCTGGATTATCCACCTGGTCATAGTTAACTACTTCATTAAGTGTTAAGTAATGAAGAAAGAAAAGGATAAAAAATATAGATGATTCAGGGCCCCAGTAAAAAGTTATGGTTATAAAATTCCCGTGTTTGTAAGTATTTTAAGATTTTGGCATTGTGTAGTTTAGTTCTAACAATAATATTTCTAGAGGTGTCAACACATGACACAGGTGTTGACTCAAAACACAGGTCTCAATCAAAAGCATTGTAAGATCAAGCCATGAACTTGGTTCTAAAATTAGATAATTAGTGTAGCATGTGCTTTTCATTAATGATCTAACGAAAGCAGTCTTTGACGACGTTAAAGTTACACACACTAGTGCAATAATGGATAGAGTTGATCTATATATAATTATGTGTCAGATTACTATAGTCAAAGGCTTCAATTGAAAATGAGATTTTATCTGCATCGAATAGCCTCTCTAGCAGTCTTTGGACTGACCAAAGTTAATTAGCTAGTAACTTTTATGTATTAAGAAACTATGTATATGTATACCTATAGATTGTAATGACATGCGTGTATTTACGTTTCAACTTTGAATAAGGCGTAATCATTTACGTATGTATATATACATACAAGTACAAACATGTGTAAGATGCTTGACGCTTCAATAATGTCTAATTTCCAAATAGTAAGCAAAAGGAAGGCAAGAAATGTCTCTTAATATGGTGTTGCATTGAAAATCCGAGCCTCCGAACACACAGAAAAAGGGAAAACTGAAAGTGCCAACATTGTGGTGTGTATAGCGCAACTTCTTGTATGTGATCTTGTCTACAACAGACATTGACATTGAACTGTACTTGTCACAACCACGACTTGCAACCCTTAATTGCTAAGAGGGCAAACTTACAACTCACTTGTTAGTCTTGTCTTATATCGTATAATCTTGTGTTTACAATGGAAACATTGCTGTACTATGTACCAAGTACCAAACACTGACTTCTGTCTGTACGTCACTATTCTTACAGCAAATATACACTGCCCACAGTTAACTAGTTCGGCAGTATTAACTGTAATTCGTATCGATTACATATTATTATGTGTAACGCAGTCAGAGTGTCAGAAATTCTTGTATTCACATGTACACTGCACACTGTAAACACTAAACACGTCTCATTCTCTGCATAAAAATACTTTAAAGGGTTCCTTGCAATGAGACATTAAACGTAATAAATAAAATATAGATTTTTCGACCAGACAACATTTGCGGGGCTTTGTCTCTCACTTCCAGCTTTTAGGACAGTCAATTAGGCAACCTTCATTTAAGATTATGTCAAATGAAATAACCTGTCACAATGACAAAAATGCAGCGCATGCATAAAATCTAGCTTCTTGTTTTGCGCAAAATATTAGCCTAATACTGCCCACGAAAGTAATCCTTGCAATTTGCTTTAAATCGCCCAAGTTTTCAAGGTACATGATGTATATCTATTTTTAATGGACATGCATATAAAACGTTATTGACAATGAATCTGGTCAAAATGCGACTAAAGTTCAGTCACCGAGCCTGATAAAAGTAAAATATATCTATAATGCGTGATAGACATGTGTATTAGGGACAATAATTTGAGCTTATCCAATAAGTAGTTAAATTGGTGAAGTGGTATTGCCAGGATTTAGATAAGAGTAAAGAAATCAATACACACATACCGGATATATACAAAAGTAGATACGTCAATGCAGTTACTCCTATATTTTTTAATATGTCTAATAACTCATAATCTACATATAAACAGTGCAGCTTAATAAAGATAATACTTTTATTATCCTCTGCCTGTTGCTCCAGAATCCAGAATAAGGGTAATAAGTAATAGCAATCGAAAATGTGCATACTATACATATACATTATACATGGATTCATACTAGGTATTATTATATAATGTGTAAAAATACATACATTAGTGGTGACTACAATACATAAATATTGTAAAGATAGATATACACAATATACACGTATGAATCAGAACTGAACCCTTCAGCACATGGATTTAGCTTATATTATTGCTATCACTGACTCCTTGTGCACTTGCTCGCCAGTGAACCTCGTGTATGAAAGTCCATTTTTATTTACACACGATTATAATCATAATCTTCTACTACTGATCTACCGCCATAGGGGAAATACCGCCTCTCGCTATACATGTGTATATCTAATATCTATATACATACATACACACATCGCTTTGTAAGCTATATGCATAATGTGTGTTTATAATCAAGTTGGTGTGAGGCAGACATTTTTTCCTTCTCAGTTTTTACTGGCAAGTCAACGAATACACAATCATCATCATCGTGTTTATATCCACTTTTTACGTTCGGTTTCCCAACCTCGAAAAATCACTCGCAAACCAGCCACCATAATATAGAATATGTATGTGCAATATACATACATAAATACGATGATTTTCACACATGCATAATGTACATACATACATACATAATGTTACACTCCTGTTCATTAATAGGGAGACGAAACTGTTAACCACAAGCAAAACTTAAACACTGCCATCGGCTAACATTATCCAAAAACACGTGTAGTTTTTTACTTGAATTTGGCAATATATATTCAAAGAAATGTTAAATAATACATGTTGCTATAATATATCTACATCTTACTCTGGATTAAATGTTTCTCACTATCCTATCAACCCCTTTTTTGCCCAGTGTATTGAAAAGCCTTATGAAACGACCCAATAATTATTTATAATTATTATTATCGTACTTATATGTAGGATAGACGGATACATTTTAGTTTTGGGGAAAGAAAAAAACAAAGAGTGTACTCACCATTGTGAAGGCAATATCCCCAATCACTCATGCTAAAAAATCGAAGATTGGCGGAGGTTTGTTGTGAAGAAGATAATTGGAAGTAAATTGGAATATTTAAAATAAAGCTGCTGAAGTCTCACGAGATTCAGAGTGTCTTTGTGTATATGTATGTTTATTTTATTATGTTATTAATATTATCGTATATTTTATATGTATACTCTCCCTCTCTATTCAAATGACTGACTGGTTCAGTCCAGTACAGGATCCAGATTGATATATAATTTTTTTATTATATTATAGAATGAGTTTATTTTGAAGGAATTCGTTCCGGGTATGAACTTGATTTGTACTATCGTCTATATTGCGTGATTTGATAATTAGTTTGATTGGTTTGACAATTCAAACTAAACGTCAATAAAATACAATAAAGTAATATGTGATGGTGATATTATTTTATATTATCAGCTGAGTTGAGTTGTTGATACGTGCAGATGAACAAATAAATATATTCTCTATAAAGAGTACAAGTACTTTGACTCTGATGACAGTTAGCGTTTAGCTTGTATTTTTCGCCAGTTGTTCAGCTCTCTTCTTGATATTGTAATTTAACATAAATTTACATGTGTGCAGTTGGCGGTTGAGTTTAGTTTTTAGTATTTACGCACATTTGACAGTGCTGGTAAGTGTTTAACTTGAAGAAGAGGCACTAATAACAATAATATGGTAATTTTTTCAGTCTATACACACAGCACACGGCTATGACGTGTGTGTGTAATGTGTAGTATCGTATAGTGTGTATTGTCTTTGCTGTACGCAGAGAGAGAGAGAGAGAGAGAGAGAAAGGTAAACAAATCTCTACTGATATACTGAAAGTTGAATGGTTGGACTGCACTTGTGGTTTATTTAAATGATTATATTATTATGTTGTTATGATTGAGGTTCATATGGCGTGTTTTAACCTGGTCCGGCGCTGTCTTATGGAAATAACAAAAAAACTCGCTTCTTCGTTTTTTTCTTTTTCTTCTCACTTTGCAAATATTTCAAGACGTTTGACTTTGGAATCCCATCAATATTACCATTCGATATTTGTGTATTAGTGTATTAGTGTGAAACTGAACAATATTTTATACAATCCTTTTAACTATAGATTCAACTTGTTGGACTCAATAATCCTTTGTTGACATTCCACTGTTCAAGTTCAATATTCCACTCGTGTTTTTCTATTATGCAATAATGACGATGAACAGTCCAACTTGTGCATACAGTTTGCGTAGGAACAGATTTTTACACTCTGTCTTTTGGCTGGTGTGAAAAAATGAAGATTGATCTCTCTCTGCTTTTCCCTTTCAAAAG
>JAQIVE010005789.1:0-12371 GCA_034698285.1 Sminthurinus bimaculatus | reverse complement strand
CATTAAATAAGGCGTCTTATGAAATTACAAACGTTAAGCTCCTACGCCCTCAAGTGTCCGCACTGGCCCCATAGTGGATCGACGATATAATATAAGGATCTACTTTTAATTTCTACATGTATCAAATATGGATGCACACCTTGCGAAAGGTCTGAGTGAAGAGTAACTGCTTCTAAATAGTGTAATTTATCAATGTGATCATCGAGGAGAGAACAGACAATATTAAGAGCTCCTTTTGCATTGAGGAAGGCCGAAAATTCGGCCGGACTTGCCAGGTCACGATATAATTCCATAAATTCTCGACAAGATTCTCCGTTTGTTGGTAAATCTTCCATAAAACTTGTCAAAAGCTCCATTATCTAAATTAAAAAAATAATGAAAAAATTGAAAATTATTAGACATCAAACATCCGCCGTAAGAATCTCAATTGAATCTCAATTCATTGCTAGCAACATATTTTAACAATTTGATTCAAGCCTTAAAGTCTCAAAAAATCAAATATTTAATTAACATACTTTTAGTCTCCTTTGTGAAATTTGTGATAGATCTTTAAGCAAGGCAGCTGAAACAGCACGTGTTTGCACGGAACCAGGACAGAAAATCAATTTTTTTAACCAGATAAAGTCAGAGTCGAATTTTAGTGAAGAATTTGTTTCAAGATGAAAGTGCTTCTCAAGCCAAATTCTACCGTAGGTCTTCATCAAGTATATTTCTCTTTGTTCTTGTTTAGACTTTCGGACAGCCCTATTTGATTTTTCTTTACCCAATGCACTCGCAGCAGCAGCGGCTGCCAACTCTTTTTTATTCATTTTCACATCTCCTTTAGTTTCCAAATTTTTCTTATCTTCCTTGATGGGTTTAGGTAACTTCTTTTTCCAGGATTCAAATGAATGTTCTTTATCACCTTTCATCCAGCGTTCCAAATTGACATAGACAGCTTCAACAGGTGCAACAGTAGCTTTGTCTTTGTCCTGCAAATAGGTGCAGATATTATAATATATATTCGTTATTAACAATACAACTTTAATAATTCAATTTTTTTTTAGAATTTTTTCGATTGATGGTGTCGTGTGATTATGATTATTTAAAAAAAAAACAACAGAATACTTTATTAAAATGAAAAAAGATTGTTGTTCTTACCCCGCCTTGCGTTGCTCTTATAAAATCCTGTATTATTTTTAAACAAGGTAGCAAACCAGCTTCTTGGACAGCAGGATCTTGTAATCGTTTTATAGCATGCGTGAAAATTTCCATCAAACTTCGTAATTTAATCTCCCAACAAGAGTCATACATTTGAAGTAGAGATGCGAGCAAGGATATTTCTTCTGATGTTTCAAAACTCACGTCACTCCAAGTCTCCTTGTTCAATGCTACCATCACTCTTTTAATTTGAAAAAGTCAAAGAATACATCAATTTATTGTGCTCATTGTTGTTTTCTCTGCGTTTTATTTACATTTTGTTACTTATTGTTTATTCTATATTCTATATCCATCATATTATTATCTATCAGACAAAATTAAATAAATTCAAACGCGTACCTTGATTTTATCATGTTTGTAAGTTGGATAGTAGCAAGTGCGTCATCCTTGACGAAGAAACACAATGCATTCTTGACTTGATCTTTAAGAGCTGTTGATCCAGCTGACTGAGATAATCGAAGAAGGAAACTAAGGAAAAATGGATCAAATGGATCTCTTGGACTTCCAGCAGTAATTAAGGCTTGAAGTAGTTTCAAACTAAGCGTGATACTTGACGCCATACAACCGTAACAACGACCTGCATCAAAAAAAGAATTATCATTCATTTATTCGGTAACAATATTTAAAGTTAAAATAACAAACATTTTGTAAAATTATGTAAAACAAAGAAACATTAAAAACTCACGGAAAGTTACAGTATCCATTGTATCTAATGAATATGAAGTGGGATCTAGTTTCAACATTTCCTTCCTATATGCACCGACTTTTCGCATGAGTCTATTCAGTTCTTCATACGAATTTTTGCAGTCTATAGCATAACAATAGGCCAGACTCTGTACATTTTTTAAGACTAATGATGAAGACGTAGCACCGCTAACACCTCCTGCATTCAGAACTTGAGCAGCAGTTCCGGAAATTCCAGCTCCAGCTAACGGAGCTGCAGCATTTGCTACCGCATTGTTATTTTGAACGTTATTGTTCAGTGCATTCGCAGCTAAAATTAAAAAAATACATAATGCATATAAACAGTGGCAGAAAACATGCTATTATAAATCAATTTAAAAACTGAAAAATCACTGAATAATAATTAAGAAACATTACCAGCAGCAACGGCAGCATATGACTGCGGAGCAGGGGTATTACCAAGATTGATTCCAACTGCATTTGTATTCATAGAACTGAGCGTGGTGCTTGGAGTAACCCCCGCCATTGAACGACGTTCCTTGATCGACTGCAACATGGTCTGTTTTTCAAAATTCACCCCATTATGAACACAAGAACTTTTTTTTACAAGCAAGATAAATTTTATAATCTTTGTAGAAAATACGTACATAATATGAAATTAGAAATTGGTGCATTTATTATTTTTTGACTATATTATATATTATACTATTGCTGTTATTATATTGTTCAAAAGGGTTTACCTCAAGGCATCCTTTCATTTGTTGCTGCTGTTTGTATGTTTGATCAGCTTTCTCCAATAGAGAACTAATAGCCGTTTCTGCTTTTTTATGATCTTCTTCATTTTCTATAGGATCCACAGCTACCACATTTTTTGCTAATAAACTGATGTCCATTTTTGCATATTTACAAAATCCACAGGAATGACACAAGAAAGGATCTCTCTCATCATAATTGATGGCTCGACATTTATGACACTGAAATACATTCTCCCCACAATTCGAACAAACTCCAGGTTGGGCAGGAACGGATGCAGAACATCTTGGACATTGTAAAGTCTCAGAAGTAGCTTGAACATTATCATAGAATTCCAAAAATTCCAACATAATATTGGCTGCGGTGATTGGTACACTGAAATCTAGTTTGATCTCAGTTTGAGATGGACTGAGTACGACGAGTCTTGCCATTTGCCACAAAAGTGGTTTATTCTTTAATTCAACAATTGGTAGATTCTTTGGAGAATAGTATACAACCATTTTCTTGATCATCCTTGCTTTTTTAACTTCTGACAGGCGAATACTGAGACGAATCACACTTAGAGTTGAAGCCAACTTGATTATTTGACTATTTGCTGTAAATTTTGCATCTGCCTTGATGGTGTTCAACTTTTGAGTTGCATAAGGTTTATCGATGTTGTAACAAACCTCACATGGTTCAGACTCTAGGTAAAATCCTTCAACTGAGACAAATGGCACAAGTGAGGAGTAAATGCTTGCATTCGGGTGCGCAAGTAGTGTATAACCCTGTGATTCGATTGAATCAATACAACAACTAACTTGCTTCCTCAACTATATAAAAAATAGAATTACAAAAATACAATGTAAAACCATGAAACATTTACAACGATAATTAATTTTTGACTTAAATCATACAAATTTCATACTGGGGAAACAGAGAATATACATAGTTTACGTTTTACGTACTCGAATCTACCAATTAAAAGTCAAAAGTAAAAAAATTAAAACATAAGACAAAAAAAACTTACATCTTTTGATTTGAGTTCATCATTGTTCAATGTTGCATAACCAAGGATGTCCACAAATTGAGCTGCTCGAATACCAGCTGCAGGAACAAATGGCCTAGATTTATTTAAATACAAAAAAGATTTGTTTTCATCAAAAATTATGTATACATGCTAAAATTCTCAAATACAATTCCAAATGTTCAATTCATGTTGCTCAAATTCAAATATTATACTTTTTATGTTTTTTTATAATTCGTACTAACCATAATTCCCACATTGCATTCACAAGTTTCAACTGATGGGCACAATCTGAAGTAAGGAAGAAACCAAGAAGAAGAGAATGTGCTTGCCAGCGTGTTGTGAGTACAGGATGTTCGAGTAAGAACTTTTTGACAAATTCTAAAAATGTTCTCTTTTCTACTGTATCAATGACTTGGTGAGCCAAGGATTTTGAGACTTTTTCATCTTCACTAAGTCCTATCATTGGAGATTCATTTTTAGAATCAAATGGCAGGCCATCGATAGCTATTTTCAATAATGAAAGTATAGCGCTGGTTAAACTTTCATCTGCAGTACAACTTGTCTATAATATGGAACAAAAATAGTTTGAATTAATATTTTTTGATATTTGCATTATATTACGGTGGACCAACATTTATAATTCTTGCCGATATTAAATGTTTGCAATTCGTAATGATTATAAAAAAAATCTTAGCCTAAAGAACTTTTCAACTTTTCATTTTTATTCATACCTGTATAATAAATTTTAGAGCATTGTCATTTCGACAATACGTTTGCCAGCTCGATGGACGTTGAGTTGCAATATCTATACATGTATTTAACTGTTCAACCATTGATACTAATTGAGAATATTTAAACTCCACTTTTGCTGATGTTGTAAAGCTTCCATCTCCAGGATACTCTCGATAACCAATAAGAAACTTGAATTCGGACAAATGAAATTTAATATTGTGAAGGTCACGAAGTAGATGATAGTTTTCACGAGTTCCCGCAATATTGAGTAGTAATTTCCTGGCTTGTCGCCTCACAAATGGTGCATTTCGATTTTGAAGAATTTCACACAGTAATTCTTCCCATTCAGCATCAAAAACTGAACATTTATCAGCATCGATAATCTTTTTGACTTGATATGGAAATCTCAAAGCCATTTCGGAAAGAAGAAGTGGCAGTTCTTCCATAATGTCATTACAATGCGTTTTGATGTATTGCTTGAGAAAAAATGGGCCAAAATCTGGAGGATTGATAGTCACATAAGGCTTGAGAAGGGAATTGGAGTCTGTACTCACAGGCTGTACTGATGGAACTGAAGTGAATGGAGGAGTTGCATTTTCTTCTCCGTCCGTCTCTCCTCTCCACGTTGACCGGAGAGCAAGGAGAAGGTCTTTACATTTTTTCAATAAATTTGATTGAAGTACAATGTCGGCAGTGATTCTGGCAATCCAACTACTACTATTACTAGTTGTTCCGCTTTCTGATCGACCTTCAGAACCTCTCCATCTTGAAACCAGAATACTTAGCATTCGTAGTGCAATGAGAGTACGATCTTTCTGGTCATCCCTTTGCCACTGCATATTTGGCTTGATTTGCTACGAAAACAACAAGACATTTTATTTTTAACAAACTTACAAGTATTACAATTAAAATACATTAGATGCATGTTATAGAATTGAATTTAATGAAATCAAGTCTCAATTTTGTATATTATAAAATTACCTCCAAGCACATGACGTTCACTAAATTTTGGACCATCATTGAAACAATGTTCCTTTCCTCCTCCGAAGTTCCATCCAGCTCCGCAAGTATGACCAGCATCACTTGGAGTAGGGGAATAAGATCGAGGGCACTATTGATTGTAGGAATTTCTTTTGCAAAATATTTCATCAAAGCAAGTCTGAAAGGTTTTGCATTGAGGAAAGATGCATTATTATTATTTGGCTTGGTGCTACCACTTTCCTTATCACTTGCACCTTTGCTGTTACTAATTTTTGTAGAACTGCTACTACTAGGTCCAGCTTGATTTAATCCACTTCGTTGATTATTTTCACCGAGAATTGTATCACTAGAAGATGATCCAGGAATCATTGTTGGTCCAGTATTTCTTTCAACAGAACCTCCAGCTCCTGAGCTTCCGGAACTTTCACTTCCACCCTAATACACATAAAAAAATATACATTTCATACGTGCAAATATGCCAATATTATCAAACATTAGTAATTAGTATTACATTGAACACAGTATCTATATTCGTTAAACGCACGAATCTACTTACGGGCTCAGAGTTTCGAGTCATCATCGTTGAACCCTCTGTTGCTACAGTTGAGCCTTCGTCATCATCTGATGGCGGAGGAGATGCTGTGTCTGTGTCTGCACCACCTAAAATTTAATGTAAATATTAGTTTCATTCATAACTCAATACAGAATTACAAATTACACGGTCATTGACTTGTAAACATACCATCAACGTCTCCTTCTTCTTCGGGTACGGGTTCATCTTCTGGCGGTGACATAACTTCGGCTACTTGAAGTTCTTGGTGCATTTCTTCGAGAGCCTGCAGCCCTTCTTGAATACCTTGGATAGCCAAAGCCGCACCTCCAACTTGTTCTTGTAGGCTCAATGCAATTGCTAATTCAACCATTGCCTCATCCTCAGCATCGGATTGCAAATCCATACCATCTTGTCCCATAAAGGCATCGAGTGCATTAATGATTGGCATTTGGGCTTCGTTCTCATGTCCTATGTATAAGAACAAATAATTTTGTTTTTTTGTTTCTTCAACATACGCTTTCAAAAGACATTTTCTGAATTTACTTTGAATAATAGTTTTTTTTAATAAATAAAATAATACAAAATTCAAAAAATTAGAACATGGATAAACATTCTACCTAGCATGACAATAGGTTCATCTACTTCAACCAAGGGTAAATTTCCAGCACCAGCACCAATAGCTCCAGCGTTTCCACCACCACCTCTATCATTGCTCCTTATAGCATTTCCTCCTCCAGGGATATTTGACGATGAAGATGGTTCTCTTGGACTTTCAGCTGTACATGTAACAAGAAATAAAATGGCATAGTTTACTTACATGACCGTCAATTTAAATAGACATATACATATAAATATAGATAAAATATTTTGCACGTTGTAAAAGTTTGTGTAAGCAATAACCTTTTAATTTTTATATAAGTACCTGCTGTATCAGGAGAAGCACAATGTGGTGGTGATGGACCAGGGATTGTAACTCGTCGTTTGCGTATATTCTTTGGTCGCAATTTCTGAACGAGGAGAGTTCTCACGGGTACACTCACATCTCGGTTCCAATCTGCAAGCCACGATTTATAAATACGATCATCTTTGCGATCTGGAAAAATAATAACAAAATATAAAGAAAAAAAGTTGATTAGGTGTCAGATTAAACAATCCATGCTGGGTTATATTCAAGTTATACAGTCCTACATTGAATACAATATTATGTATGTATTCTCACATATATTAGTCGGGAAAATAAATTTACTGTGCTAAAACTTACATTGTTTACCATCTAAATTAGATCCTTGATCTCGGTGTGGACTTAGAAGAAGAGCGACTACTTGACGAGCTAATCCTACAACAAGACCAAAATTTAACATTTTGTTAAATCATAATATGCATATCAAGTCATAAATTTTACACGATGATAATTTTCACTATTTTTTGCACCCCGTTTTCATGCTAAAAATCAAAGTCTAAAATACACGAGCACTATAGGTAAATTTTGCTACGAATAGTGCTCGTTTTATACCACAAATAAAATATGAACAGCAAATATTATATTTATAGACGTACTGCCCGAAAGCTTAATTATATACATACAATTGAGTTCCAATTAGTTTTCGAGCGACAGGAGGTAAGTCTCCACGATATATATTAATTTATGCATGTGTATGTACCTTGGCGATCTGAAGTTGTTCCACTCACGGTGGAAATATCATGCATCATAATTGATATGAGAGTATCAGCAAATGCCGTTGTTACTGCTTCTACTCTTTGAATGCCTACATTGTGATAGAAAAAGTTGAATTTATATTATAAGCATTCAGTTTAGAATTAAAATGTTTTAATAACATTATTGCCATTCATAAAATATGTTTTACATCTTGCGTATTATAATGATGACTTTTTTAAACTTGAAATAAAGATAAAGATGATTTTACATACCTGGATAATCCACAGCCTCAATATGAGGACAGCTAGATCTTTTCCATACAAGGTAGTCAAATACTTTCGCTAGAACATCCATAACTTTCTCAAGAGGATATTCCGGAGGGAAATTATATTGAGTAATATGTTGAGGACGAGTCACAGCGACGTTTCGTAAACAGTTGATGATGTGACAAAATTGGTCCGGATTAACATTCCAAGTAGGCGATGGTGAGGATGATTCCGTTAATGTACCATCTCTATCGTAAAACTTCATTATCGACAGCACGTCATCTAGAATTTCCGTATCCTACAAAATACCATGTTTCACATCAATTAAGTTCTTTTCTATTTTTTGAAAAAATTAAAAATGAAACATAAAATTAAAAGAATTGCACTCGTGCCTACCTTGTACTCATAAAATGCAGATTTGCTTCCTTTGAGAGCGAGTAAAAGGTTTCTACATGGTGAAACAAACGGTGGGTAATTTTCAGTGTACAAATGAGTAACATCTTGAATAGTACTGTTTAGGTCGACAATGTCTTTTGGACATAAATTCACAGAAATTTCACACAGTTCCAAGGCATTTACAACAACTTTCTCTAGTAAAACATCGTCATCAACCTTTCTTCTATTACTATCCTGACTACCACCACTAGAGTTATTTACGGCGAACGCAGTACTACTATTAGGTATAACAATTGAGCTACTTGCACTCGTTACCCCTGATCCACCATTGTTACTATTTCCACTGTTATTAGTCGACGCTACGACGGTCGCATTTCCTTGGGCTCCACTTGATGTTGGTACTACAACTTCGTCAGAGTCATCTGGCCAACCGAAAGTATCTTTGTTTTTACCGTATATCTTGACAGTATCAACAAATGTGATGCATTGTGGATCATTTGAAGGACCAAATGTAATGACCAGTTTTGAGTCGGCTTGGAGACTTTCTTCTCTTGTAAATGGTATATCGTACCACCGAGGACGAAGCATATTTACTGTTATTGTTCGTCCAAAAATTTGTATAAACGATGGTACACGATTGATATCTTGTGAGCCTAGGAGTATTCTTACACCGGTCATTACCATACTTCCATCATTGTTTGAAACTTCTAGGTTGAAGCCAATGGATTTTGTAGAAACAATATACATTCCTAATGGTAACAAAAAAAATATGTATTATGGTCCAAAAATCTCTTGCTCATCCCATCTACACATACTTTTATATTTTTATTACTGGTTATACTTTTATACGAATGGTTACTTCAAAAAAAATAACATACTATGAGAATATGTACCTGGATTATTTACACGATTACGAAGTTGAGTCACATTGTATATTTGAAGCAAATCATTTCCTCCATAATCCACGTCATTCATGGGTTGACAATGTTCAAAAAAGTCGGTAGGAAAACTGAGTTGTCCTGTTGCTGTTCTTGAAGTACATTTTAATTTCTTATTGGACAAACTACTCTTTTTATTTTGAGGTTTTCCCAGAGCCTCATATTGTGGTCGTAGTCTTGGATTTATCCAAAATTCTGTAGACTCCGTCGAATCATATACTCGAAGTGAACCATCATCACAGAGAATGAGTAATGAAGTTTTCATTTTACTACCCCCTCCAGTAGACGTGGCACCATTACGCTTACGTGAGCTGCATCAAATATTTGCAAAATTAAAAGATTTATTATTTTTATTTTCTTTTTTCTTGTACACTCGTTTTCAAAAAAAACTTTGATTTGTAAGATAAAATACTTACTCTAATTGACTGTCGGATGCAGAACCATGTCTCAGGGCTACAATATCTATTGGTTTAATTTTTCCAACCATTCGGATCTCTTGAATTGACCCTCCTTTCGGGTTCATGAATAGGACGTATGGAGTTGAATCTGCAACAAATTAGTTGGTGTTGCATTTCGAGCATACAGAAAAAATTTAATGAACAAGCATTGGCCACCATTGTCAAAAAAACATTAGATAGACATTTAAAAGAATCGCCACGCTATAAGCGCATTATACACGAACAGTGCGATGATTCACAATTCTTTTGTATTTATTGATACATATATATAATATTTTATTAACTTTTACGAGCTTACTTATTCCTAATGCAAAAACGAGTCCAGGATGTCCAACAACCTCCGTCCATTGAGCGAGACCTAAAGCAGCTGGTTTTGAGGCTCCGCGAGGACTTATTAATGATTGTTTTTCCAATGGCTGATCCACTGAGCTGATGTCATCCAAAGTAGATACATAACTTTTGCCATTAGGATAGGTGTAAAACAAGAGCTTGAGATAATGAGAATAATACAAAGAGACTCCCTTATTCTCCGAAGAACTGGCATTACTCTCATTGAGAGCAATCATTTCTTCGTCATTATAATTCAAATCCTGAGTGATGTAATAAGGACCGTTCATAGGATTCACATTAGAGAGTCTTTCAAAATAGATTCTGCCATCGTTGGACATAATGGCGATGTATCGATCACGATTTTGAATAATAAAAGTTGCATCTCTAACTCGGCCTGTCGGTAAAAGGAAACAATATACTGGCGTGGAGATATCTTCAGAAACATCGTAGATTTTTACGGCTTCTGTAGTTACAACACATAGTTCTGTCTGTGAGCCAGGAATCCATAAAGGCTTGATTATTTGATTTTGACTTTCCAACTGAAGTTGTAGAATTAAATGAGAAGAAATTGCTCCCCCTGTTCCTATTACTAAAACATGGCAATCCTATTTAAAAAAATGCAAGTATTTCATTAATAGGTTTACTCTATCTGTATGATCAATAATATAATATGCATAATAATCATTACTACTTTTTCTTTAGTAGATACTTCTTATGGGCTATATTCTTCTTCTATTAAACTACAAATATTATTAAACAAACATATACCTTTAGTCCAGCCACAGCAAGTACATCATCTCTCAATGGATTACTCGACATTGTCAAAGCTGTGAACGGCAACGTTAAAGTTGCCAACCTGGGAAGAGTTAGTTTCTTTTTTCCTGCTAAAACATTATAAAAATTTTGTCGTTACTCATACCATATATATCATACTATATAAAATTATTATGGTGGCACAATATTGTGTGACAGCGTATTACACATAAAATACAGAACCATTAAAAAATGTCACAATGCTTTCACGAGCTACAAAAATTGTTTATACTTAATCTTTTGTCTTAATAATATATGTAAAACATGTATATTTCAATTACCCAAATCAGCTCCGGATAAAAGAGCACCAAGTTGCAGTATTGTAAGTTTTCCCTTTTCTTGGCTTACGGCTAGAAAATGCCTTCGTGCTGAAGGAGCTGATAGTGAAGCGATGGTTACTCGACGTATAACTTGAGAATTTATTAGCTGTCTAATTATGGAACCTTGATCTCCATTGTACTGCATTTTAATGTTTTCAAATGCACCCTCCTGCGAGCCAAGAGTTGGGATCTGAATTAAGATAGACAACAAATTTCTTGAAGTACTTCAAATTTACCACCAAACAATACAATAATCACATTGATAAATAAACATAATGATGCAGATGAATCATTACTCATGCCGATATATATTAATGCATGATATCTGATGTATTTAAATCATGATAGTCTAATGTAACAATTCCCGAACAAAAAGTACGGTGCATACCATGAGATCTTCAGCTGTTGAAAATTTGATGGATCTACATCTTGGCTTCCTTAGTTGTCTAAGAGCTACTTCAACTCTTGTAAGTTTTCCAGGAGGAAATCTCAATCCAGAATAACGGTTCGTCACATCTTTTAGTTTATTAATAACTTCGAGCGGTAGACTGGCACTGAATTCTTTAAACGCTGCCATGATCTCTACCCAATCAAAGCCTTTCAAATTGATTTCCCCTTTCCCGAGCGATGCATAATTTGATGTACCATCAACTGCATTTGCTGAATTTCCAGTGATGGAATTATTAAAAATCATACTAGCTGTTGATATTGCTGTTTTGTAATCGACAACTGTAGGAGAGGAGCCTCGACGAATTTCACCAGAGTCAGCGGCAACAGAAGGAGTGACGAATGGATTGTAATTAGCGACGGCTGCGGAATTACTCGTAGCTGACGTAGAAATGGGTGGAACGATTCCATTGTTTACTCCATCATTTGTGGATGCATTTGGTCTCCTCACTAAAGCCTATATAATCAATTTGAAATGCATATTATGTGCAGTTAAAAAATAACATATTGTATGTACTTGGATTGTTTTTATTTCTTTTAAAAAACTGTGAGAATTAAATAAGTACGCTATAATTTAGACTAATGATAGCTTATATACAAATGTATACACGCATATTGAGTAGATGCAAGAAGCATTAATTTTATTATTATTACCAGACAACTTCCATCAGCCTTTGCCCCACAATCACAGAAAAATGATCCGAATTTGGCATAAGTCACGTCATGGCCTATTTTTTTAAAATTACATATTTGTATCAGTACATAGTACATAATATTATAACAATTACGTAGGGATAATTTTCTTCATCATCACGCATCTGTTAATACAATGTA
>JAQIVE010005788.1:0-12372 GCA_034698285.1 Sminthurinus bimaculatus | reverse complement strand
ACAAAAATCTGAAAACGTCAAGTTTCTCGAATTTCTTATTTTCAATTTTTTCGTCATTTTTGAACTTGTACAAGCTGTCGTTTCTCTCACCAACTATTTTTTCGGACAATTTTTTTCACACAACCATACAGTCGCTTGCTCTCACCAACCATGTAATTTCATTTCAAATCGTAGCTCTTTTACTATGAAATTATTAAGACTTTAAAATCGTCCCTCGTACACTCGTCGCTTCTTGGATTCTTGGTCATCACGAGGCAAGCTTCACAAATTAGCTCGTAAAACCCGTATAAAAACGAGAGAAAGGCCGAGCAAAAGAGAAAAAGGAAGAATTATCACGGGAAAAAGACTCCTGGCAAACACACGAACAGATACATACACAGGCATAACTACAACTGCAACTTATTACTTACTACTCACACAATATTTCATTTTTTTGTTTGCTCAATGCAGCCTCTCTCCATGTGCAGTAATAAATGCAATATACTTGATAAATAAATACAATGTGAAATATGTAATACATACATACAAAGATATCAATAGTAAGTGTGTGTGTGTAGCATGTATGTATTATAAAATCCACAATCCACCTGTTTCATCTGCCCGAACCTGATAATTAATGAGCTTTTCCGAGTGAATCCAATGAAAAAATCATGAATTTATGAATTTATGCTCGATAAGTCCATCCATACGTAATAAATATAGTTATACAGCGTATACTTACACTACACACATACACACACACACAAGGCACAGACCAGACCAGGCCAGACGGGAGGAGATAAATAAGTAAGTGAGTGCTCAATGAGTCGACATGCAGACACTCGACCAGATGCTCGCTCAGCTCACTTGTTGTTGTTCCTTGATGAGAAGGAGAAAGAGAAATGCTTCATTTGATGATGAGATCGTGAGGTTGCTAATGCCGTGAAACATCTTCCTTTTCCATCCATATCGGCAGATCCCAGCTCCCAGCTCCCAGAAAAACAAAGCAAAATCCATATTCATATTCATACATTCACATTTGCAGATGCACAATAGAAACTGCACGATGAGATCATTTCGGTAATGAGCAGCAGTTTCCATTTTCTCCATTACATAAATTATTATACATACAGGGATGCATATTATGTATTATGTATGTATGTGGCCAAGACAAATGAGCAAGGAAGCGAGCGAGCGAGCGAGCAAACGAGCACACACACATTGTACAATATATTAGCCAAGTGCGAGTTGTAGACTATCGAAAAAGTAAACTCGTTCTTCCTTCTTTCTCTTAAGCTGTTCCTGTGTAATATTATGTATGTATTATAATATATCTACTTGTTCTTGCTCTCCCGACAATTGGCCTGCGTATTATGTATGTTTTTTCTACGTACATTTATATGTAGGTATAATATATGATAATGATTTATCTGGTGTACGCTCCGTGTGTGTGTAGTGTGTATGTAATATGTACTTATGTAAGAAATGTGTAATAAATCTAAATATGTACATACATATGTATGTGGCCAATACAAAAGTCTTTGCTTTTTCTCCAATTCTATGAATGAAGTCCAAACGGCATGAATGAAACCCACAGGGAAAACAAGACAACCGAGATTTTCCTTGACACACTTTGTTTTCCATTGCAATTTTACGCACAAAGAAGGGAGTAAGTCGTAAACGTAAATGTAAATGGGAATGGAATGGGAATGGAGAGGCGACAAAAAAAGATGTTGCGTGAGTTCTCCTTTCTCTTGTACTGTACATAATACATAATGTGCACTGTACAGTAACAGATCTGTAGCTACAGAACCTACACTATACGTTATACATACATGGACATGGACAACATTTTGCCTATTTTTCTACTAGAATAAAACAGAATTTTCCCCATCAATTGGCTTATTCATGTGTACGTACACATACGTACGTACTTACTTTACGTGCATCATTATTCTTCTGGTTCTCAAATTACGCAAATCATGTTTTTTTCCATAATAAATGTACCGTGTACAGTGTACAGATACTAGGAAGGTGGAAGGTAGAGGAAACACCTGCATGCAGCTTCGTTCTCTGGCCAAATTCTACAATATACATACATTATACACATACACGCCAAAATGAAATTTTTTTCTGAATAGTAGGGTTTTGCATTTACATTTTGCCCTCATTTGCAAACTCGTAGGACACAAGTTTAACTAAAGGCTGAGGACAATATGGTAATTTCGTCAACTGTCCATTTATATCAATTGTCACCATTCTGCCTCCTTTTCGTCGACGTCGAATGACCGCTCGCCCAGGTCGTTTCTCTGTACACTGTACATACAATACACAATATTACACGTGTATGTAATGCTATACAGAGAAGATGGGCCAATACCTGCCTTTTAAATTATAAGGTGAAGCAATAGATATTACTTTTGCCTTTTGTCACATTTTCCATGCATGCAAATCATCGCTATTCAGTAGTCAGGAGAAGGTCAACTCTTTTCCTCAAGACGAAGAAAAGGCAAAATACGCAGAAAAATATCTACAACCTGGGCCAAAGACGAGAGAAAGGGAATAAGGAATCAAAGACGAAGAATATTTTACACATGCTAATGACTACAGATATTTCAACAATTTTATTACATACATTCATTCAGATTTCTGGATTTTAACATTGAGCGCAGAACAACTTTTTGCACAAAGGCAAGCAAAGGAGATGCAGAGAAAGGAGAGAAATTTATATGTATACAGTATACAAATATTGAGTGTATAATGGAGCTCCACGAATTGACTACGAAAAAAAACTCAAGGTGGTCTTGTTAAGGAAATTTCAAAGTCAAATTCTCATTCTCACTCTAATTTGAATTCAAATGCAAAAACTCAGGTTCAAGGAGTGGCTTCACGATTTTTTTTGGCAAAGTCCATGAGACCATATTGCACATAAAATGTTTACTTTATGTACCAAGGTACTATATTTTTGCAACCAAGTTTTTCGCAATGAGGATGGAAAAGTGAGGTTGGCTATTGACTATAGAAAATATAAAAAGTTGGCCATTTTCTTGACTGTCTCTCATGTAAGTATTTCATGTAGTCCATGAATCGGTCCATGAATGAAGGATGAATGGCTGTAACTAGCTATGTATACAGATAAGATCATAATGGGACAGATCATCTTGAAACCTGAGGAATTTATCTTGGTAAAGGGTGAAAAATATGGATGGTTATCCCGCTTGGCTAATCAACCCCTTAATCTTTATGGCTGTATCTACTATTGCACTTCATACGCCGAATATACATAAATACATAGAAAGTGTTTTTCCACCGTTTTACCAAAGACATTTATACTTTTATATAAACACAACTATGAGCACTCTCAACTCTTTACAATTTAACATAGCTCAGAACCAGAGTGCATCGCCATGCATTCTGTTCCATTCATGACTACACAAACAGAAACAGTCAACAGGGTGACTGTATGCATTTATGTCTCTTGGATTTTGATTCTTCATTCGCTCTGGGACATTTTTTATTGCATCGCGGCAAACTTGTCTCTGCTCTCCCCACCAAAACATAACATGACATAACAGAACTAAAACTAAATAAATAGATACACAACTGGGACAAGTTGCAAAGGTGTAAAATGGGCGTCACGGGGAAATTCCTTAGAATGAGCCAAGCTCAAGGGCTAACTCGTACATATAATATAACCTGCTTTCGATATTGATATTGCCGAATGTATGTAGTATGTATGTAGCTGCATATACAACATAAGCATAAACGTACAAATTACAGTGGAAAGTGCATTGAAGAGTACTCGATAAAAATAGAAAAATTCCTGAGTCAGTCATTTTTTGTCTCCAGTGTATGTCTCTCTTTCTATGGCGAGTCTCTCGTGTAATGACGGCGATGAACAAGAGGAAAAGCAAAAGCAACGGCAAGAAGAAGAATAATAATAAAATAAAATAGTTAATACATTACAACACCTTTCTTGATCTCAATTTTCTTTCTTGTCTTTCCGTCCAATGTCACTCAGAGTCGCTCTCAATTCACAATCTTAAATCTGAATAGCAGCAAAAGACGTCGACGAGAACGAGGACGATGACGGCAGCGACGACTTCTTTTGACTCTGTGACTGTGTGTGATGCGACTGACTTGGAGTGAGAGCCGCCTGGCTCTCTTCATTTTAACGCGCAACTATTTATTCCGTTTTCGCTTTGTTATTCTTCCTCATCCTTGACTGGATGAATTTAAAAAATGCGTCTCTTTCCTTTTCGTTCCCTTTCTCCGTCTTTCGCCCCCTTCATGTTTTTATTTATAGAGTTGAACGCTGAGTTGAATCACATTGAGTTGAATTGAGTCGGAGTTGAATTGAATTGTCAATTGTGTTTGTTGTCGTCATCTTCTTCTGCCTGCTGTACGTATAAAATGTGTGTGTGTGTGTGTGTGGAGAATTGAAGTCGACGATGTCGTCGACTTTGATTTTCATTCTCATTTGAGCCCTTCTCAATTACACGTACGTATGTACGTAGGTATATAGAAGTGCATTGAACAAAGTTGCTTTTTCAATGGTTTGCATCACACATTGAAAAAATGACGGTGAATTGCATTCTTGTTGCTCTCTATTCAGTGTGAGTCTCCGTCTTTCTGTTTTCTGTCTGTCCCGATTGTCGACATGACCGCCTCCTTTGCTTTCAACTACATCCATCCACACATATATATGTAGTCGAGTAGTCAACTTGGCCCATTCAATATAAATGTATTTATATAAATCGTCAAACAATTGGAGGAACATTCCTTCATTATACACACACACACACGCACATTGGATTGAATTAGTTTTAGTTTCGTTTTTCTTCACTTTCCCTTTGTCTCACCCCTCCATTCCATAGTCCATAGTCCATAGTCCATAGTTTCATACATACATACATTCATGAATGTGGACTACATATCGAGCGTGTAATCGACACTAAGTAAAAAAGTTCTTTTCCCCATACAGTTATACATAGTCAATTACACAACTTTTGTGCCCTATCGACGATTTAAGGGCTATCGATGTCAATGAGACGGAAAACATGGACAAATTTGTCCACATTATTACCGTCCATCGTACGGTAATTTGAATAATTTCATACAATATACAATGCACAATATGTACACACAACATGGAGCCGAGCTCAAAAAGCTCGGCTTGAGCTTTGATTTGAGCAAAACAACGAGTCGAGCAGAGTTGTCCTTGTTCTATCTTTCTATTAGTGTTGGCTTTTGTCCTGTGTCCTTTGTCCATTTGTCCATGGAGTACTGATAGAAAAAAGAAATGTTATTACGGTACCTGGAGTCAAGCGCAACCGGTGAACGTGTGGAATGAGCATTCTGGAAATTCTGAATGGAGGAGGAGACACCCAAGCTCAACTCAAACACACGAGCATTTCATGCTATACAATAATATACAAATATACTAATATACAATACTAATAATACTAATAATAATATGCAGAGATATTGTTAATTGTAATTTGTACATTATTTTCTCTGCTCATTATGTGCTCAGCTCGAGTAAGAGATATGAGATATGCATGCTAATAGTTCACACCGCCGTTATGGACGACATAAACCGAATGGAATGTTTGCCTCGTCGTCCTCCTCGTTCTGGACTCGGACTTGGACTTTGGTTTGCCTATTTATTCCCATGTTCATCCTCATCAGCGTCAGCATCTATGTATGTACAATCTACAAGAATCTTGACGGTGTGATGGTGATGCTACGGTATGCATTTCCACTTTCGGCACTACACATACGTATACACAGAGTAATAGACAAATAGTCATTTCATTTCATTTTATTTCATCGGTGATGGTGTGTGGGGTTTGTTCTTTCACATTCACTCTCCATTGTGTTAAATGTAAAATTCCTTCTTTAGCACTCTCTCTTTCTCTCTCTCTCTCTCTCTGGCCGATTCCTAATAAATAGCTGCCTCTATTCCATTTCATTCCATTCCACTCCGTCCATGCTGTGTTTACTCTCTCTTTCTTTCTCTCATGGACAATGGAATGGATTTGAATGGAATTTTATGTTTAGTGCTCCTCTCTCTCTCTCTCTCCTGAAATTCATCTTCATCTTCATCCTCACAAAAGTTAATACCAATAGGGAAAAACAAAGTGGATCCCTTCCTATGTACATATGTGTAATGTGTATCTATTACATACACAGACAGTAGAGCATACACGAGAGAAAAAAACAAAACAAAATGGTTTAAGCGTCACCACCACTCCATTCAGTCAAAGGGTAAAGGGAAAGGACAAGACGATCCGACAAAAAGTGAAGCCAGACGGAAAATAAATAAATAATGAATTTGCACTGTCTCAAGCCTTGACTCAGCAAATCCCCAAACTAAATAAATACACAACAATTCTCATTAACCCAGTGTTCGTTAGCAGTTAGAATAAGTATCTGCACACTGTACATACATAGATACAGTCAAAAATAAAAAGTACCGCTGTATTTTCTTTACCTCCTAATGTAAAAACAGTAAACCTAAATGGCGGAGGTGAGACGCCTCAGCCTCGGTTCATTTAATTACCACATATTAAATGGTCCAGAACGAATATGCAAATTAGAATGAAAATACAAATACAAATGAAAACCTGATTTGCATCAGTGACCAAGAGAAAAAAACGGAGGGATGGCAAATATGTACATACAAAGAAATGAAGAATGAAAAGGCTAATATTTATTTTGCACTTGCAATTTGAATTTACAATTATTTACAGTTGACTGTTTACTGTTTCGCCGAGAGCCGAAAACGCACGCAAGCAAGCAAACAGTAAGCAGGAAATGTATGCAGGGACGGCGGTCATACATAAGTCATAATTCATGCCCAGATTTTCGCCTTCTCTTCCTCAACCGTTGTGTGTTGAGCAGACAGAACAGACAGACAGTTCAAAAGCCATTAATTACTGTAATATACACCAATAACCAATAACCAATGGCTAATAACAATAAAAACAAAATGTGGTGGGAATTCGATGGGAGAACTGATAAAGAAAAAAAGGGCGAGAGAAGAAGCTTCATGTTGATACGAATAATCTGATATTATGATACTTCAGGGTGAAAGCACTGGACTCGAGAAGCGGGCGAATGTTAGAATAAAAAGCTGGCGAGTATTTCGGTAGTAGGTCGAAGTCGAATGTTGACTGACTGTTTCTTATCTGCATCTGGAGAAAAGTCCAGGAGTTGGTCGGTAGCCAATAGCCAGTGGCGGGTAATACATATCGTTAATGATAGAGGTTATAAAGTTCCAGTTCCAGTTGCACTTGCACTTGTACCAGAGTCGCAGTATACACAAGTAGGAATAAAACCTGGAGGTGCCACTCAAGATCTGTCCGAGCCCTTTTGATTTTTGATTCAATCTGCATAAAAGAAGAAGAATACGTTGTGGAGCTGGAGTGTATGTAAGTATTATATATGTATAAAACTGATCAAAATCAAAGCTGCATGGTGGCACCCACCAAAACCCAAGACTCGAGGGGTAATCAAGCCTCACATAGCTATGTATGATGATAAAATGCCAAGTATGTATGTATTTCCATGTATAAAAAGCAGCCCTGTTTAGCCATAACAATGTGGGAGCTCTTCATTTACCCCGCTCTCGCTAACTATAATACAATCAGTCTACATTTAACCTGGTCATATACATAGTACATAGATGAGATCCAGATGAGATGAGATTGGAGATTGGTTTGGATTGGATTGGATTGCTGTGGAATTATTATTTGGGTAGATGAGAAGGAGAAGGAGAGAAGGAACAGCACCTCGGGATCTTTTATTTTTTTAACAATTCAAGAGTCCAACTCAAACTTCAGTTTCAGCTCCAGCTCCGAATCCAAATTCAATCTATTCCATTCTTTCTCACTGTCCTTTCGGCTTCTAATCCATTTCTATCTGTGTATACAGTATACATGCAAGAATAATAGAGATGAAGCGTCTCCGTTTGAGTATAGGTATAAGTATAAGTAGGTAGTTGGCTTGAGCTGGTGATGGTGATGGCAAGAGTAACTAACTAATGGTAATGATGATGGTGGCACAATACATAATACAATACATAATACATGCATAGTGGCAATGTAGTGGTGGTCAGAGGATGGATAAGATAAGATAATAATATTTTGATTGGACAGGCAGAGATACGCAGAGAGAGAGAGAAAGAGAGAGAAAATGAGAGAATCAGAGAAAAGGAGTATAGGAATGAAGGAAAAAGAGCGGAAGGAATGCCATGCAAAGGTATATAATGAATGGTGCCGTATTGTACTGTACTGGTATGTATTTATATTAGGAAGGAGAAGCCTTTTTGCTGATGATGACTTGGATTGGATTGCATTGTATAAAGTATGAACTAGGGTGAAACGAAGTAAAAAACAGTAAAGTATATAATATGAGCTCTGGGAGAGCTTCTCTCTCTCTCCAACAAGAAGAAAAATGAGAAGAAATTAATGGAGTGAATCCACAATCGTATTGTGAGATTGGATGCATCATGCAGAGTCCGCTCCTCTCTCCAACGTCTTCAAAGGTTGTCCGATATTCTCTCTCCCAGTGCCCTCGCCTCTCTTTCTCTGTCCATCCATCCATCCATTTACACCACATCAAAAAATACCAAAGCTGGCCCTGCTTTTCTATGTATGCACTATATTAAGTAAAACTGTATACATACTTGTACACACAATGAACTTTAAAATTCAATAGTAATGGATCAGCTTGAGCATTGAGTGTTGAATGATCGTTTACATACCTGCTGATGAACTTTTTCACCAGTTTTCCCCGTTTTTATGATCCATTCTTTTTGCCTAAAAGTGTTCGCAGAAAAAACATTTGTACATATACATATGTATGTATTACATTGAGCAGGAGTATTCTACGGGATTTCTGTGAAACTGACTATTAATTGCCAGAGTTTTGTGGACTCACCACCTTAAGGGTGCTCACATACAAATATATCCGTAAATGAAAAAGAAAATGACAAGGCGAGAAAAGAAGCCTCCAACTTTAGGTTTGTAGATAGATAGATGCTTCGGGCCGCTAGACTAGACGCGCAGAGAAATTCAGATCAGGCCACACTGACGAGGCGATCGTCTGACCGACCGTCGATTTCACACACAAACGCACAGAGCACAAATATGTACAGGTACTAAAATATTCTTCCCCTGCTTTTCCCCTTTAAAGTTCCTAAATATTCAGTGAAGTCACTTATGTACATATGCTTTGGAAAAATGTAAAGAAAAACTAAAACTAAAGCTTCATTGCTGTCAAGATGTTGTTTTGTTGTAATTGTTGTTGGTTGCTGCTGTTTAATAGCCAATCAGTTTCAGAAATCAAAATCGGACGAGCTATAATATAATATCGATCGATTACATCTTTAGTCATTCCCACATCACTCATGTAAAATGTGGATTCGCTGGAATGTGGGGATTTTAAGTAGCCGAGAGAATGTATGAAAATTCCTCCTGTTTCACAATAACCACAACAAAACCGAACTTACAACCAACCAATTCTAATACATACACATGTATAACTGTATACGTCGTAGTCAAATTACTTCTTTCAACTATATCTATACAATATACAGAGATATACCTAACATGTATACTTGTTTCTTTTTCCGTCCTCCTGTTTTAAATTCAGAGGGACTATTTCCCATTAAACTTATATTATACATTATATATACCTACATAGTTTATAGTGCTGTAAATGGTAATGGTAAATAGTTGTAAATGTTTGTAAATCTTTTACAACTTATAATTAACCGACACATTAAAGAGTAACACAGAATCCATTTTCCTCTTGACGCTTGCCTTTGACTTTGACTTTGACTCGGACGCAGATTTTGACTTTCAATCTTTTCCTTCCCGAAATGAACGTGGTTAAAAAAGCGTCAAGCTTTTTATTACTTGCGTTTTTTATCCACATTTTTCCCATTTTTAACCGGACGAAGAGAGAAGCAGAATTCCAAATTCCAAAAGACTATTACTCTACTATGTTCTGCCTCTCTGTGGTATGGTATTTATTGATCTGCATGTTTTTTGTTGTTGTTTTGTTATTGTATTATTAAAATGATTGGGAATTAAATAATATCCGTGTACATACATATAGTGTGGTAATAATTGTATGTAATGTGGTAGCCTTTTATAATATTTTGTTTTTTGTAAATTGTAACGCCTCGACTCCCCTATAATTAATTGACGGAGAGAGAGAAGCAAGAACAAGAACAGGAACAACATTCAATTTTCTAACGATATAATCATACACACAACATACAAAGTACAGAGACGAGAGAAAAAGGCAGCTTGTATTTTGCTATTCTGGCCATTCGGCATTCGGAATCGGAATCTGGATCAATGGATTCACCTTTTGAAATAAATTCCTTCCATGTGATTGCTGTCTGTAGTCTGTAGTTTGTATCACACATAACATAGATTTGGTATGTAAATTCCTGCGTGCTACCGATACCGATAATTTCCGAATCGTTTTCGTTTACCCAATCAAACAAATGTAGGTTTTTACATCATCTTGAACTATTCCTATGTTATTTGTGCATATTATATCGTGTAATATAATAAAATGCTTGTGGTATTATCTTTAGAGAAAAAATGAAATCATAGTAATAATAAAAAGGGATGTTATGCAAGAGATCTTTATTCAATCGGTATTGATACTGATACTGATATTGATACTATCGATACATATGCATAATTTATGCTTCCCGATGCGTGTATAAAAACTAAAAAAATGGACGAAGAAGAAGAAGAAACAAAAGATGAAGCTCGGACATGAAGTTGTTGAGAGGTTGTTGTTTTTGTTGGTGTTGGAGTTGGAACTCAAGTTGGTGATTCGCGTGTGCTCAACGAGCCTCTCAATCCACCATCTGAATTTGAATGGATTGGATGAATTTATGTGTGTTGGACTTGCCCTTTGTTTTTTTTTGTTTTCCCTTGGCGATGAATTAGATATGTATTTTATTGGGAGAAAAAAAATTATAATTCGAAATGTCAGCAGTCCAACTCACTGAGCTGACGATGCGTTTACATTTTACATACATGCGCCTTACACTTTTCATTTCTTTTTCAAATATTCTACATTTTTTCACTCCCTGAGCAGCTTTGGATGGGGCAACATTTTTCATGTGTATAATACTGTATACAGTTTCGATCCACTGGAATTTACATGGAATAAACAGAGAAATTTTGCATGTTGTTTCCTCATTAACATTGTATCGACGTCTATCTTAAATGAAGAGGATTCTTGTGGACATGGACACGGACAGCTGGACAGCGCATTTATCACACTTATGAAATGACAGAAAAACTTTTCAGGCTATATTTTAACAAGCCACAAAACAAAACTATGTTATGTAGGTACATGTGTACTTTATCATACATACTTACAAAGCTCACTGACCTTTTTGAAGAAACGACAGGAAAAATGTGGATCGTAATTCATTCCATATTAGCGCACAGGGCTCAATTTCTCACTTTTCTACCCTAGAATCGTGCCGCTAATTCATACGAATAGTTAAGATAAAATCTTCACACATGTTTTAAACTCTAATTGTTTTTATTAGAACTGTAGCGTCAAAAAATTGGACTAACAATAACTGTTGCAAAATTTGACGATTTAACACTCAACTTTTGCTGAAATTTCTTTATTACATAATATGTCACAAAAAAATTGTGAAAAATATTTTCAATGTTATTAGCTGCAAAAACAAAAAGAAAACTTGTAATTTGTGCATTGTACATGTACTTTTGTCGACCTCCTCGGAAAACATGGATTAAATAGTACAATATACATACACAGAAATGCGCTCCCATGTATTTATGTATTTATTATTTCAATCAGAGTCAAGTGCATAGTAACTACTAACTACATAGTCAAGTGTTCAAGTCGCAGATGAAATCGATAAGCGAATTAAACGTGTTGTGCAACACAATCTGGATTCTGGAGCTGGAAAAATGTTTATGGGGATGAAGAGTAAAAAGTGTGTCTGTGGAATTAAACCTAAACCCTTGGCATTACATGTGCACAATATGTAATATGTAATATGCCAAGTACTGATCATATGCATACACATGTAAGATCAGTACAGCAACAAGTAAGTAAACGATAACGGCATTTTACAATGCATACATAGAGAAAGGTTGTTCAAGTAAATTCTGGAATTAAATAACGGGATTGAAAAAAGTTGTTCCATCTGATCATCTTCTTTTTCGACTGTATGGAAAGTAGAGCAACGTAAAAATGTATACCGTATATTCTCGAATAGTGCGACACCCGGCCCATCAATAAGCATTCTGTTCTGCGCAGCTTGGTGGTATATGCACGCGCATCGAAATGCTTACTGATGGGCCGGGTGTCGCA
>JAQIVE010005787.1:0-12375 GCA_034698285.1 Sminthurinus bimaculatus | reverse complement strand
CATACACTAGATAAAATGAAATTTTTGACGAGGACAAAATGTACTGATTTTACGGTACGAAAATCTGGCAGGTATACTGATACCTGAGAGATATTTTTTGCTGTATCTGCAAAATAATTTAAATCTCCAGGTTGACTCTCATGGTCGCCACTTTAAAAAGAAAAGATGAGGTACTCGTTATTCTTACTTACATATGCCCAATACAATGATCAGTTCAACTTGAGATACAAAATGAACTACGCACATAATAATTAATAACAGTATTATAAAAGTTACGAATACAACTAGATATTACATAATAAAATTTACAGTACTGATTATGATGAACTTGCAGTCTTTATTATGATAACTGTGTAGATTAGGCTTCCGAGGACGCTCAGATTTATTCCAAAAAAGTTGTAGAACTCGTAGACATAGTCACCTGGGAAAGAAAGAGAAAGATACACAGAATAATACAAAAATGCACTTCAATCAAGCAGCATTCGGGACACGTGCTCAATGCTCAGTGGTCCGTAGATAATCACCAATTATTGGATATTTTCACTCACCTCCGATGAACATGCCAATGTAACTAAATCGAAAAAAAATCAGTCACATAAACATTTGATGAATAATTTTGGGTCAAAGGTTGGGGGCGGTAGGCAAGAATTGTACATTATACATTTTATTTTAAATGCAAAGGGCCAATAATATTTTGAAGTCATAAAAAATTTGTCTTACGTAATGGAAATATTTTTCATGGTACCAACAATGGCGGTGGTTAGAGGAGAGTTGTAATTTGTAGACTGAACAACACTCCAAACGAGAATGAAACCCATAATGCAACTCAGTAGGAAGTTTGCTAAAAAATAACTATTTCCCCAGCTTTTGTACGCTATGGCCTAGGAAATCGAAAAAGATGCAATCAGATCATTGTTCAACACTGTATTATGGATGCACGAAATTTTATGTATTTATTCATTGGTACAAGTACAAACGGCTTTGAAACTTTGTGATTCCTTACTTTGCTCATATCGCCCATAATGACTGAAATGATTATGGCGGGGATGAACATGAACAGCGCATTGTAGTACAAAATTCCATAGGGTCCAAATTCTGTTGTGTCAAGCTTCTTTTTGATTATTACACCTTTGACGGCCGTAAAAAAGTTGTTAAGCATGACCAAGTTGTAGCCGGACCAGTTGAAGGAGACGTCATGTCTGCATTATTATTTTTTACCATTTTCTGCTTTTACAATAATTATTCTTTGCAAATTTAATTACTAGCAATTTTAATATCATTATTTAGTTTTCCAGAAAAGCTTACAGCGCTGCAATGAATGAACCGGCGACCATGATGTAAATGGAGCACTGGACACCGTAAGAAGTTCGAATCCCAAGGACGTAATATTCACCGGCCATCGTCATCAGAATTCCAAACCTTCTCACGGCAGTAAACATTGGTAAGGATAGCTGCCAAAATCAAAATTTAATGTTCGTTACCTTTTGTTTGTGCTATTAGAAACAAACTTTAGTGATACTTTGAATAGCTGTTTTAAGTCTTAAATAAAATGTGGAATTTCTTACTTCTTTTGTTCCTCCAAGTCCTGTGACAGCATTCGCCAAATAAAGAACAGGAAGTGGATTAATTTTCATAAAAGTGTCCCTATGAAAGTCTGGATAGGATATCATTTTGAGCTTCTTGCCAATGTGCAAGATGACTAGGGTGGATATTATTTGACCTACGACTAGGACAGATGGCGACGGAAACCTTGTTGTTCAAAGATACAAAATATAAATAAGGATTAAGTATACAACGTTTTTTTGAAATTATGGTCGAAAAGTATGATGTACAGTTTCGAAGCAAGCTTACTTGCATGTCGTCAATACAATTTTATTGACGCTCATGAGGAGGAAAGAAGCAAGGGCGTAGACAAAGGCATAGCCAAATTTGTAATGGTAGAGTACCCTTGATGAGCCTGGGACTGTGTTGACCGCCTCTTCTATATCCTTACCACCATTCCCGTTTTCAGCCTTACTCTCAGCAGTGTTCATTTTCCCCGGGGCTTTGGAGGATTTCCTTATCTTAAGATCAACATTGGAGCTCATAATTTTTAGGTATGTCCATCAACAAAAAGTTAGTGTATAAGGTATCATATTTAAAAAAAACAGTAGAATTCGTAGCAAATGTCGTATAGTGAGTCGTATAGTGAGTCCCCTTCCCTTCGTATGCCCTTACGGTTTACATTTTCTAATAACAATAATTCCGAACGTTGAAGTAAAAAAACAACAATGTAAAATGATGTTGGAGTTTGTAAGTAATAGTATACTGAAAACTGGAACGTAACCGAAAATTCACTCATTAAACATGATAATCACTACACTAAGCATGCACAGTGATTGCACTAAGCACGTGTGCGTAAATTGTACGGCCGAAATTATCTTTTGGAATGCTTACAAACAAACTGCTATAACTGTAGACAGTACAGTAGGCTGACTAGAACATAGAAGGAAGTTCGAAATTCAAATGCTAAGTGCAATCATCATGCTCCAGTGTTCACCAGAAACTTGAAATACTAAATTACGATGAAATGTTAAATGCAATCTGGAATCTGGAGCCTGCAACTGAACTGGTGGATGATGGAGTTTGTTTGGTAATTACTCCTTGTTGCTGTCAACGATTGATTAATGTTTAATGGTTATGCTGACCTTGTTTGTTCAGATGTTAATCAACGAGCACGTCACTTTCAGTAAGTTTGCTCCACATAATAATCATACTTTTAGTGCGAGTATGGGGGAATTAGAAGAGGAGGATTATATCAGTTACCGAGAACCAGAAGGGATGCTCATGTTCCAAGAAAGGGGCTGCAAGTAAATGAGGAGTAACGACAATAGTTTTTGAGCTTACCTAATAGTTAGGTGAGGGAATAACTGGTAGTAAAAACTGCTAGTAGGTAAATTTTGATAAAAATTTCGAGCTACCTACATTTTTTATTTTACAAAAATTACCTAAACAATTCTAGCGGTTGACTGCCCAAAGCAAAGACTGCATCATGCTACATGCTATATCGTGTCATGAAACTAGAGTCATGGTAACTTGTTGACAATTTTCAGGAACCCCTTCCTTCGCAAGAGAGTCCTGATCTGAAAGATTCCACACTGGCACTGCGGCGATCAACGAGTTTGCTGGAATAAGAACACAAGCTGAAGATTAAAATACAAATCCTGTCAACCTTTTATAAATTTACCAAGACCACGTGTGTTCACGATAAGTAGACTAACCCTTAGTATGTAATGATAATAATAAAAGGAAGAGTGACTTGATAATGCTTACAAGGTTTTTAGTAGCCGTGTCATCGTCGAAACTCCTTTCCATTTCATTCATGTTTGTGTATTTTGATGATTGAAACACACACCATCACCCACAAACCCAGATACAGACCCGATCGAAACTAAATGTATGTACTTACATATTATGCTCTATTGTTACTCATTAAACGGAAGGTTTGATGTTTTGCGGCTATGCGGTATTCAGAATTATATTGCACATTGAGAAACTGTCTTGTGTAGTAATAGAGTGGATTATAGGACATGAGTCCTTTGTTATACAACAAGAATAACGTGCATTAGTATTCATTCACTAAGTAGTGTTGTTTCAATGAATATGCGGTCTGCGGAACAATAGCCGTAATAGTCGAATATAAAATATAAGACAATTATCATTAAAAATTTAAAACTACAATCACATTCTCACTTTCGTATTGGCTCTTTATTATAATACATACAATACTCATGATTTTGTTGTTTGTAAAGTATTTGTGCTAATACAGTTTTTAAAATCTTTATCGCATACCTTTTGCATCTTTGTTTGCACACATTTTTTTACATCACGGTTTCAGCTGCTTCCCACTGTATTTTTATTCTTTTATACCATACAAATGAAACATAATGTATTTTGTATATTATCGTTATTGTGGACGAAAAATGTCGCCCATGAAATTCGGAGCTTCCCAAAACACGAACGAACTCCCTGCCAACAAAATCCCGGCAGCCCACACGCAAAACGGAACCGTCAGCACATTCATCTTGAACGGGAGAACTTGATCCGCATTTAAAACGTCATCCATACTGGCTCTCATCTCCTGATACAGGTTGGACCTCTTTTGTTGGGGACTGTTCATCCACTCGACTCCCTTTTTGGTGAGATACCTGATGACATCGTCGTACGTCCGGCTAAAAATATGCATGTCTCTTATTTGACCCACGACTGCATTTAAACTCTCCAAATACTTCGAGTTTCTCCGAACGACCGGCCCAGCAACTCGGGAAAAGACGGCCTCAGATTTGACCAACGCTTTCCACCCACTTTTCAAACTCATGTTTTTTGCTTCAACAGCATCCGCATGAAGGTCCCAGTTTATACACACTGTTTTAGTTTGTGTGGCCGCTCTAACGACACACTCAAGCTGGTTTTTATACGGAATGGGTCTCATTTTGGACCTAATTGTGGTAATAACGGAACTTTTTGATTCGTAAAGGAAGAGGTTCATCGCTCCACCCGGGATTCGGATCATGTAGATGGTATAGTCATCTCTAGCTGCCAATTGAGCAAAGTCCCGAGGCTTGCTCTCGAGTTCGGGGACCGTGATAGCCGCCAAAAGATCCTGATTGTAATAGGCGTTGATCACAAACGTAGCGGAAAACCAGGTGAGAAGGAGAAGCCACAATCCTCGCGGGATGGTTACGCTTTGGACAAACATGGGTCCAAAGGCGGTCAAAAAAGCGATGGAGAAAATGTCCCAAACAGGTGGAGGCGATCCAGCTTCAGTATCCGATTCAACTGCAGGTTCTGCTTCAACTTTGGTTTCAGTTTTTAATTCGGTATCGACTTTGACTTCAATGTCAGATTCAGTATCAGTATCAGTTTGAGTTTCAACATCATTTTCAGTCGTGATTTTCATTATTTTTGGAGGCAAATGGTAAATGACTTCTTCAAATTTCCAAATATGAAGAAAAATGAAGAATGAAACTGCTAAGAGGGAGGCAAAAACCGCTATCCATAACTGTTTGTCGAATGGAGACAACAAAGCTGTCCGCTTGAGGCCCAGAGGCTTAGAATAGCTCGTAGAAAAATGCACTTGAGCACTAAAGGAATGAGTAGCATAAGTTAAGTGCAAAATGTGATCAAGTTTTGTTGTGGCTGCAAAAAAAATGTCAAGACGGCGCTCTACCAGCTCAGCATAAGAAGCCGGCCAACTTCCGTCCTTATTCCTTTTCATATTCAAATCAGGTTGAGTATCATACAGGAATGTTGTGTTGAGAGCTTTGGACATGATATCGACAAAAATATTGGACATTCCGAGTTTCTTGCCCTCTTCCGTCGACAGCATGAAATAAGGGAACGTGTATGTTTTTACCCTGAGCACTGCATCTTTCATTAGGTCAAAAGCTCTTCCCGTGTTTAAAAAAGGAAGAAATGGAAAAAGGGTTTCAGGCTGTTTTATAAAATTATTTGTGCTATCGTCATTGCTGATGAAGACCCAATTAAAGGATCGAACGGAGAATTCTTTAGTTTCCACGTAAACTCTACCCTTGTCAACATTCACCCCGACTTTATGTTTTAAAGAAGTCATTTCAGGAAGGCGAAACATTTGTTCAATGGCCGCCTCATCTTTTTTGCCTCCAATAAAAAAGTAGAAATTTCGATTTGATGGAAATCCTTGCTCAAACTCGGACAACCATATTTGGATGTCTTGGATGTATAAAAGCTGATTTTCACAGTTGTTGAGAAACCTCGAGGGAATCTTCAGTTTCACTCGACCAGTTGGGGAAGTGGACTTGTAGTCTCGGTCCCACAATGCATCGGTAGAGTTTGAGGTCAAGTCCCAGTTCACAGTTTGATAGTAAAGACTGTGAAATACAACGTGTGTAGAATTTTGATGGTTATTGTGTGGATGAGAGTCAAATCTTCTGTCTTCAGCACAAGTATAAATTAAATTTAATGTTTTTAATGTTTAATGTCAGGGCTTTTTATATTGTATTAATGTGTGCAGTATAATACATAATAATATTATGTAATGTACCCTTTTGAATTGTTTTGATCGGACATTTTTGTCCAGGAGCCGGATGTGTTGAACTCGAGATGATAGACAAAATGAGCCGGGTTTCTCGTCCATCGTCTGCATTATATTCCATAAAAATTCCCTCTGAAAATCCGTCAGCTTTGCAGTACAGGATGAGAAAGACCCACAGAAATTCGGCAATGAGATTACACTTCATTCTTGAATTATAAATATGAACCAGATCTCATCTGGATCGGTATCGGGTAAAAAGTAAAATAATTTTTCACAATTCGTAACGCAAAAACATGTTTTCCAGTTTTTTGTTAAAATGGTAAGCGTGTATCGGGTGTTCACTAGCAAAAGATACTGACTTAAACCAAGTTTCGAACCCTAACCCGTGAATATTTTTGGTAATCGAATTTCAATGTTACCATTAGCTATTTTATCCAGCATTTGCCTGAGCACGCATAATATCGACGTATTACAAATTTAATTTGTCAAAAAAGTATCGGAAATGTAAAATTTTGGACCTTTCCAAGTTTCCAACTTTACGGTGTATAATGTAATGCTTGCTAACTCTATTCTTGCCTGTGATTCTGGTAACTGGTGGGCTACTGTATCACTTGTGTGTTTACGTATTTGCTGGAAATCATAAAACATAGATGGGATGCTTTCATAATAATAACGAGTCGCCAGGGTGTACTTGTTCGCCTCAGTTCCTCAACTGCGCCTACTAAACTCATGAATACAAAATGTTAATGTTGCATTAATGTTATCTCTCGATATGAAACTTGCTTCGTAGAGAACGTCGATTTCTCACAATAATTCATAATATCTTCCATTTCAAGAAACATTGTAGTTAAGAAGCCAATTCATTGATGGGCCATTAAACCCCCTCTCATTGCTTTCTCGTTGCTTTCACCACATACATATTAGCATGGAAATATAATGAGACCCAGGTGGGAAAGAGGGAAGCGTGTTTGCAGTCCGACTTCCTGCATTACATCATGTAGTAATGTACGTTAGTAGTTATAGACATACATATATACATAGGTTTGCATTGACATGGTTTAGGATTTAGACAGCAGGTAGACCTCTATTTTCTTGTATACATATGCACACCTACAATGTAATTTCAAGCAATAAATATACATCTGAGCTGCTTTCACGTATGTGATATGTTGGCTTTTTTATATGACCGCTGTGTGCCGGGAATAGTTTCTTTGTGAAACTGTCTACTAATGTATGCAATCATGAGTTCAATAAACAATATTATGGTATAGCAAGGTTTACGCTGCAAGTGCCCCCGCCGGAATACTATTTACGTCATTCTTTCTATCTTTATTTAAAAAAGGCTGACACGATTTTGTACATTGAAATTTTATCACACGATAAATTTTTTTAAAAGAAAATACTTTTTTGGCAATTTTGATCAAACATTTCTTGGTTATGTAAAAGATTTAAAATGTTTACAAAATTTTACGGAGAAGTTGTACGTTGCCCAGATAAGTAGAATTCTACTGCTACTATAAGATTAATTTCTTGATTTTGCATGATAAACAGATTCCAATGAAATCCCAAGCTTCCCAAAACACGAACGAACTCCCTGCTAACAAAATCCCGGCAGCCAACACGCAAAATGGGACGGTAAGCACATTCATCTTAAACGGGAAAACTTGGTCCGCATTTAAAAAGTCATCCATACTGGCTCTCATCTCCTGATACAGGCTGGACCTCTTTTGCTGGGGACTGTTCATATAGGCCACTCCCTGCTTGGTAAGATAACTGATGACGTCGTCATAGGTCCGAGTGAAAATGTGCATATCCATTAGTTGACCCACTACTGCATTTAGGCCCTCCAAGTATTTTGAATTTCTCCGGACGACCGGTCCGGCGACTCTGGAATAGACGGCCTCTGACTTGACCAAAGTTTTCCACCCACTTTTCAAACTCATGTTCTTGGCCTCGATAGCGTCCTGGTGGAGATCCCAATTTATACACACGGTTTTGGCTTTTGTCGCCGCTAGGATCGCACATTCTAGTCTGTCCTTATATGGAATAGGCTTCATCTTTGCTCGTATTGTGGCGATTGCCGAGCTCTTTGATTCGTAAAGGAAGAGGTTCATTGCTCCACCTGGGATTCGGATCATGTAAATGGTGTAGTCTTTTCTCTCGGCCAACTGAGCAAAGTCACGAGGCTTACTCTCGAGTTCGGGGACTGTGATGGCTGCCAACAGGTCTTGATTATAGTAGGCATTTATCATAAAAGTGGCGGCGAACCAAGTGAGAAGAAGAAGCCACAATCCTCGCGGGATGTTGACGCCTTGACCAAACATTGGTCCAAAGGCGGTCAAAAAGGCGGTGGAAAAAATGTCCCAAATTGGAGGCAGAAAGGCTTCGGCTTCAGTTTTTACCTCAGTTTTAGTTATCACTTGACCTTCAGTTTTAACGTTTATTTCTGTTTCGGCATCAATTTTAGCTTGAGTGTCAACAATATTTTCAGTGTCAGTTTCAAGTTCGGTTTCATTTGTAACTGCCCTCTTTGTTGGAGGCGAAAAGTAAATAAAGTCTTGAATTTTCCAGGCATGGGCACAAATGAGGATAACAAAGGTCATAAAGGAGGCAAAGACGGCAAGCCATAATTCCATGTCAAAAGGGGTTAACAAGGCGGTCATCTTGAGGCCCAAGGGCTTGGCATAACTCGTAGAAAAATGTACCTGAGCACTAAACGAATGTGTGACATAAGTTAGGTGATAAATATGATCAAGTTTTGTTGTAGCCGCTAACAAAATATCAAGACGGCGTTCAATTAGTTCAGCATAAGAGCCGGGCCAACTTCCGTCTTTGTTTCGTTTCATATACAAATCGGGCTGAATCCCGTATTCAAACGTAGTGTTAAGCGCCCTTGAGGTGATCTCGACAAAGAGATTGGACATGCCAAGCTTTTCACCGTCCTCAGTCGTCAGAAGGAAATAGGGGAACGTGTATGTTTTCACTCTTAGCTTGGTGTCTTTTAACAAGTTAAGAACTCCCCCTGTATTTAAAAATGGAGGATGGGAAAAAAGGTTTTCCGAATGCTTTACAGTAATATCCGCATAGTTTCCATTATTGGTCTTGGTGAAAGCACTGTAGACCCAAATGAAGGACCGAACGGAGGATGGTTTAATCTCCACGTAAATTCTTCCCTTGTCAACACTCAGCCCGACTTTATGTTTTAAAGAAAACATTTCAGGAAGATGGAACATCTGTTCTATGGCTGTTTCATCTCTTGAACGTCCGATGAAAAAATAGAAATTTTGATTTGATGGAAACCCTTGCTCGAATTCGGGCAGCCAAATGTGACTGTCTCGAATGTACAGTAATTGATTTTCACAGTTGTTGAGAAACCTCGAAGGAATCTTTAGTTTCACTCGACCAGTGGGAGAAGAAAATTTGTAGTCTCGGTCCCACAATTTATCGGTAGAGTTTGAGGTCAAGTCCCAGTTCACAGTTTGGTAGTAAAGACTGTGAAATACAACGTGTGTAGAATTTTGATGGTGACTGTGTGGATGAGAGTCAAATGATTTTGTATCTGTACCAAAAGTACACAGCATAAAAAACATTCAGCGTCATATTTTTTATATCAAGTCTTTGTGTATTGCATTTGCCTAAATACATGAAGAAATAAGATAGAGCGAGCAAAAAGGTTCAGTTACAAATGTTTTTGGTTACATCTTATACACATTATACATTAGTTGTTATTGTTGTACTTCAATATTTTACACATTGTAAATGTTTTATAGAATTTTTCCAAACTTTTTGCTCACTGTGTCTTATAATATAAAAACAGGTTTGTGTACCTCTTTGAATGGTTTTGATAGGACATACTTGTCCCAGTCCCGGAAGTTGTGACATTGAGAGGATGGCCAAAATGAGTCTACTTTCTCTCCCTGCTTCGTCATTATATTCCAAAGAAATTCCCTCCAATATTCCGTCAACTTTACAGTACAGAGTGAGAAACGCACACAAGGTTACTACAACGGGTTGGCACTTCATTCTTGCATTTTTAAAACTGAAAATACTACAGCATATCAAACAAAACACACTTATTCCCCCGCTTGCCGTCAAAATAATTCTGCGGTCTGCGTGTACTAGTACTATGTATTATAGTTAAAATTGTGGATACATTCAATCTCAAAGCTCACCTGTACGAGTGGTGGAGTTTAGTACGAAAATATCAAATGTAAAATGTAAATAAACAGAATATTGAAGCATTAAGAAATACAATGTAGCTGGAAACTTACAAAAATATGTGTACATACTGTGCATCCTTTTTATTAAATAGTACAGTAATGTATTGACGAATGCCGCTGAGAAGCCTGTAGTTGAATGACAAATGAGACAGAGGGGCGTCAGTCGAATGCCTACATGTCAACCACGGTCTTAATTTAATTTCCGTAAGCATTCGAGATAATAATTACCCTTAAGGAGCACCGCGAGCCAAATATACGGGTAATCAAAAATTTATATGCTTTATCATACGTAATATTGTGGTAGCTGATTGCGAATCAAATATATCGTAGGTAGACATTCAATTCATATAAGGAGCAAAAGAAAGTTTGGTTTTGGGAATAAGCAAACGGTCAAAAGTTTACAACGTATAGGTGGTTGTTTATTTCTTTGTTTCGATTTATGAAATATGCAAGTACAACTATCATGACAGAGTATCATGAGGGTTGAGTATCCTTGTTACGCCAACGTCTTCATTTTGCCTCCCAAACTCATGAATGCGAAATGTGAATGTTTTATTAATTATATGTTTACATACACACAACGTTTTTCAAATGGGGAAGTCAATTTCATATACCTTGAAATTCAACTATGTATTTATAGAGCCAATTTATTGACTCACGAGTGATAAAATCCCCCCTCGTACCGCTTTCTCCAATATATGGATAAAGATATTGGTACGGATATACATATTATTGAGAAAGTAGGAAATTTCTTGATGGCCCGAAATTCAGCAGTATGCAGTACATATTATTATGTTGTTACCTGCTGTGGTTTTTGGATTTAGTAACAATAAGACGCAATATAATTTCAATTAATGCATGTTTGAGCTATCTTTGCGTAATATTTTTGCTTTTTTACGACAACGGTGCTCAACGAAATGCTCACTTATGTTATGTACATTGACTTGAAGGACTATGGTCAGTGTATAACAGCCAAAGTCAAAGTAGAACAAAGTCTTAATCAGGCATAAAGTCAGCGCGTTTATAAAAATTAAAGGTAAAAGTCCCATTCAAAGACTCGTGCATGTAATCTCTGACAATTTCTGGAGCAAGTGTGATACATGATAGAATCCTCTCAGACATTTTAAACTACCACAGTACAGCAATCATGATTATTATGTATGTTGTATGGTTTTGATCCACGTTAATCTCTTTAAGCACATAGTCGCACTATAATACTCTGTATTTTAGCCATTGTAGTTGCAGATACTTTTGATTAGGGTTGAGGACCTGTGGTAGTCGCTCCTGGTTGATCTTTACATGAATCCTTATTGTATCATCATGCTTCCCAAAAGAGTATTAAATAATAAGCGAATAAATTATAATAATTCTTATAAATGCCTACAATGTACCTCTTATTGGTATCATTTTTACAATACAAAAAACGACAGTCAAACAAGTAAAGCGTAAAAGTAGACACAGATGTTATAAAGAGTCTTGCATTAGTTACTTAAATATTAGCATATGAAAATTTTACTACTTCTTTTTGCATTTTTTGCACAACTTGTAGTTCTTAACTCAGGACTTTCACAGACAGTACAATAGGGAGTTGATCCATCGTCTCGTCTTCAGTGATAATCTTAAGTTTTGCAATAGTATGTAATCTTTAAACTTCGCTAACTTGACTTGACATAATGTACAGGGGATCCCAATAAAAACACTAGCACCGAAAAATCTTTCGTTGTTTTTTATGCTCACATTTTATTGTCTTTTATTCTAATGGCAAAAGTAATCACGATATGGGATATGGGACACCCTGTACACAATTTACAATGCATACGTTTTAGCACTCATCGTACTCTTCGCTCACGTTTTCCCTTCTCGTAATAGAACAAAACACAAAAAATAAAGCGTGATTTGTATTCTACATAATATGCCATGTGTTATGTTTTAACTTTAAGCCAACTAGGTACGTATATAATATCATTAAATGATATGTATCTGCCAGTTACCGATTGATGGACGTCCCTTTATGTGTACACTGTACTAGCCTTCGGAATATTGGGGGTTCAATATTATTGATAGTCAATAATTTTTCAATCAATAAACTATTGGTTTTTATTG
>JAQIVE010005786.1:0-12375 GCA_034698285.1 Sminthurinus bimaculatus | reverse complement strand
GTTGGTTACAAAAATTATAAAGGAAAAAGTTCAGATCAAGCCACCATGTATAGATAAAAAAAGCTTCAGACACCATGATTGAGAGCTTTTACTGTTGTGATTACTGTTAGAATTAACTATCATAGCAAACACTTCAGAAATGAATGCATATAATTCGGTAACTGTATTAAAAATTAAAATACATCATCGTTTTGGCTTGAAGATTTGCATTATTTACAATGTGGAAAGATGGTAAAACCCACCATCTGCATTTTATAGCTTCAACTAGTTTTGAGAGCAACAAAGTTCTCTTTGTTGCTTGAAACTCTTTCAGCAATATTTCCGGGAACAATGCATTTTTCTTGCAATCTACCCAATATATGCTCGTTCGTCGTTAAGTTGTATGATTTATGATCTGCGATTTTATTCATTATTTAAATACAAGGTTTACTATTTTTTTAAATTGCTTCTCGACGAAACCAAAATGCATAACACGGGACATGAATAACGTCGATTTATTTAAGATTGTACCTTCTAACTAGTCATCACTGGGTTCTTTGTCTAGTTTATTCTAAGAGCAACACTGCCACCAAAATAATTTTTGACAAACATTACATTTTTAAGCAACTATAGGTAGAACGGGGTCTAGGAACTAGGAATACTTTAATTCATTTTTCGCCAAAGCTCTTGTATTTTGCTTACTGAATTACAAGCTAGTTAACTCTCATTCAAACTCACCTCAGCAGCATCTATTGTTATTCCTTCAAACGTTTCATTGTTGTCCCTCGTGCACTAGGTGGAAATCATGGAGTTGAGAATAACTGAATCCTTGTGACTGAAAAGATGTCTAGTTGGAAATTGCAGTAGCTCACACATATATGTATCTTAGTAGCAAATTGGAAGTTTCAAAGCACAAACGTCGAAAAATAAAATTCCAGAGAAAACCCACATGTTTATGTATGTATGAAACCACGATTGTCTACCATTTTTTCAACCCTTTTTCAGTATGACTACTCCCACACATTTCGATGCTAAAAATATGAAGCAAAAACCCCGATTTCAACATTTTCATCATTATTTCAAGCCAAAAATATCAATGAACAAGAGGCGGCGTTCGATCTCCATCAAGGATGAACGATAAGACCTTATCAGCTTGTAAGGACTTTCATTGAATTTACTATGTTCCTGTTGCCATTGTACCCTTAGAAAAAAACCAGAAAAAAATTGCCGTTCGTGTCAATTTTTCCCGGGGAAGCACTAAAATACAAGGCGATATAACAAATATCACTATATTCTTTCTGTTTTTTCCAAGGGTATAATATCAGAATTTTTAAGCATGCAAAATGCATATTAAACATGTAATACCTGTAATAAATCATACAATGCAATACGAAATTTTCAACAGCTTCAATCAACCTTGATTGACCCTAATCCCCAATGCTAACTTGCATCAATTGATGACAGAAGCTTTGAGCTGAATGATGAATGTGTACTATTTAAATAACAAATAATACAATCACAATTATTATTGCGCATGCATGTACGTATACCGATTTCTGTCATCTAAGTGTGGTTGACATAAACGTGTATGTGGAGTTTGAATGCATAATTTATGTTCACGAACAACAATCAACGACGTCTTGATGTTCTATCGCAATATCAAAGCAAATAATGTCGAATACCCATGGTGCATACAATACTTGATAAAATGTTTTAAACTTTTATCTTTGGCCTATGATACAAATACAATTCGGAAGTGAGAATGTCTACCTTTAATATATGTATGTATGCACTCCCATTATATATATGTATAGCTGAATTCACGGTAGCGTACATACATATAATATACACACATATGCACATAAATAATATCAAACCAGGAATTAAAGAAAAGGAAAATACGCGTTTGTATCGAGTACTGAGTACATTTACAATGAATAATGAGTGTATATGGCATATGCTGTATGCCTAAGTATTGCCGAAAATGAAACAGATCAAAGTTATACACACAGGAGTTCAACATGATGTTTTCATCCTTATCAATGCATCAGTAACATCAGATGTATATCGCTAATTTACTTAAATGGTAACTTAGACCGGTCTGGTTCATCTTTAATCCTCTTGAGCCTTGTAGGTACATTGTACATATTTCATATTTCATTTACCATATTTGTACAGACACAAACATTTAGTTCATTGCCTTATCTTGTCGTCAAAGCGTGGAAAGCACGTTGTTTGAGCTCATACATTCGCAATCAAACCAAATCAAAACAAACTTGCCTGTTTTTACTCTTCACTTGGTTTTTGCATTATAGTTATTGTTGTTGTGCAATCATGCATTTCAATGAGATCCTCACCATTAGGAGACTTTATTGAAGTGTAGAGTGTAGATCTTTTAGGGAGTTTAGGGGGGAAAACTTCTAGTGCAAAAGAGAGAATTTATGATGATTAAAGATCAATTAATTTAAGGGCAAGTGCTATAGCAGGTTATAGAAGAAGAGAAAATATTTCCTCTGTAAACGATTTATAATTGTCTAAAATGAAGAATGGAGTTCTCGTACATACAAAACTACATATAAGCGAACATAACCGAAATAAATGAAATAGTCAGGACTCTTGTTTTAGAAAGAGTTTGAAGAAGGGGAACCTCAAAGATAATACAATTTTTAATTGATATTGTATGCAAATCCCCGCGGAATAACTAAGCTTGAAACTGAAACCTCTATACCAAGATTGATAATGTATGATGTACTTTGTTTTGATGAATAGAGTTTTATGCAGCACCATGTACTTTTTATATTAAACATACATTTCTGAAATGCGGAATGTTGACTGTAAGGAACATGCAAATATGTGTAATTTGTACTATCGTATGTTTATGGTTAAATGTGAAAAACAACGTCAGTGCTTCAAAAAAAACACGTGACCTTTCAAGGCACAAAAACATAATTGTAACCCGATTTGTTGCTTTTACACCAAAAGCAATTGCGTATTTTGGGTTGTAAAATCAAATAATTTCTGCGCACTGTGTAAGCATTGGTACGCGTATAGTGTACAGTAGTATATACAATATACACATTACAATTAGGTGTATATAACGGAAAAACCAAACCAGTGAACAGGCTAAGAATTATTAATTGTATGCTAGCTCAGTACATATTAAAGGATCCCCTGGGCATGAAAAATGACTACGGAACGAAGAAAAACAAACTCGATTTTTTGCATTTATGATGAAAGACGGAAGAATTTTCAAAATGAAATATTATAAATTAAAAACCATAGATTTTATTTCCTTTGGTACGGTGCATATACAGTATATATATAAGTTGTGTTAATAAGCACACATGTCAAACATCAAATGTCATACATCCACAAACATGAAAACGAACCACTAAAAACATGACCAAAACAACACTAAATATGTCAAAAATGTCTGGTTTGAAACTCGAAACACATCATATAAGGAACATATAAAATATACACACATCAAGTGTTTTACATATTTCAAACGGTTAAACTTACACATGCAAAAACTTGCGTTGAATAACTTGACCAGATATTTAACTTCCCTAACCCATACTTTCGTTCCGACACAATATATTTGCTCTGTACAGTACCGTTTTGTAGCTTGCTTGCTCATTTGCGCCTATTCCTGTTTTTTCTTGTTTCTCAAACTCAAAACGGAAATCTAATCATGAAAATTGCAATTGCGTAAATTTTGCAAAACACAGTTTCAAACAACTAAAAGAAGGTTAAACAAAACAAAATATAGTTCCAGGTGCTATTTTTTTATTTTAAAAGCATTTTAAGATATACGCATATTACCTACACATGGTGTATTATGCATACATAGTGAATGTATGTGTGTGAACATGGCAAAACGTCCATTTTATATCAAGCCAGAGAAAAATTGAGAATAGTCTTGAAGGGAATAAGCATTTATACAGAGAGGTACACTTTTAAACGAATTTGTATGCTAAAGTATTTTACACCATGTGGCATTCTATATTGTCTCAAAATTCAATTCATAACGTAACGTAGTACAGCTTAACATTTTTGCTTCAAAAGTTAAGTAGCATTGCCGTATACTGCATAGTAAATATTAAGAAACTACAATTAAATATCCATGTTACCAGTTACCAGGCCATATGTCCTGGTAACATGGGTGTGGGTATGAGAAAAGCAACGAAACCACTATTTCATTTAGAATTTGACATTCCATGTCTGGGTGAGTCAAGACTTTTGAAAGTCGAGAGTGTATCTCTACAATGTGTACCGTATACAACTGTACAGTTTACATATTTTACATTCGTGTATGCATACCACTATATTAACTGACTGCAGTTGCACTGTCTGTGTTGTATGCATGTAAATTGTAAATATTATATACGTTGTATGTATATTATATGTGTGTATGAATTCAAATCGAAGGTTTAATGGATCGAGAGATTTGAATTTCAAGAGCTGGTGCATCTTTACGAGTTTTTTATGCAATGCACGCAGTCAATAATTCATAATTTACTTATTCATGCATTCTTTCATTGCGTACTCTTAAAGTCTCCTTTGGATTGAATCTCTCATCTCTCCCCTTCCAGCGAACGAATCCAAATCTAATCCAGATACAGGGATTGTAAAGGACTTGTAACATTGTACATAATAAAAACGTGCTCTTTCCATCAGTGTTGTGTATACATTAGAATATATCTCTACATTGCATTATTATAATTGAGTTTGACATTACAAAAGTCATCTCATGGCATAATGCTCTCTCCTCTCATTCTTTCGCATGTTAATACCTAATACCTAACACATCATATTAGTATGTCCATTACCGATTAAACCGCACATGGGTACGTAGTTACCGTACAAAAAGTGTTAATAACGATTAAAATAACCAACATCATTTGTAGACCCTTAAGGGAAAAACGCTCCAATAATCCAAACGGATTCCAACTTGATGTATTATGCAGCTCTTCAGTTTAATTAGCGTTCAGTGCTCAGAAGCATAATTGGGCAATAAAATTTCAATTTTGATCTTATGATATTGTAATATTAATAGCAATACCTAACACATTAATGCGTACAAAACCAGAGCAGTGTGTCTTGCTTCATTATTGCAAAACATGGCATGCATTTTATTTTCGTTCCGTATTGCACATTTTATTTCAGGTTTCCTTTTAAAAGTTTCCGATGTGTAAAAGTAATGTGTAAACATTATCATATATATAACAGTGCTATGTAATATATCATAAGTAGGTAAATTGTATTACGTACAAAATATTTATGTGTACGTACTGTTTCCATTAATTTTCTTCGGTTATACAGAGCTAGCATCACGTAGTTCAAATTATAGCAGTATAATTATTAATCAACAATTACATATTATGATTGTATTCATAAATGCATATTCTTTTTATTATGCATTAAACTTTGTAATTTTAATTTGACTCCACTCTCATTTCTCTCAGACAATGCCTTCATCTTCATAAATACATAGTCGAATATCAAAAATACGCAGAAGAAACTTTTTACAGGTGTACATGGAAACGTATGTACGTCTGTACTTGTACCATGAAAACCGACGTTGAGGGCGATTTGAGTGGGGAACCCTTTTTCATTTCCTTTTCCTCCTCTTATTCTTCAATGTGCATGTGTATAGTGTATATGTACACCTAAATATGTATGCGTTTTCAGGGTAGCAAATGACATATTGGAGTTGACTGGCCAAGCAGTAATATAGAGGAAAACAGATGATCATTAAGTCATGAGGGCCCAGGGGCATTATATAAGCATGGCACTTATATATAGGTACCTTCAATTTTATGTACGTTTGGGTAGTATTTTATTCTTGACTCTCGCATGATGTTCAAAAGTCTGAAAACGCAGGTAGATATAATGTTGCACATAATATACTCGGCGTAGAAAATACACATACATATTTGTCCTAACAGTAGACACAATACAAATACAAAGGATGTGTGTGTAATACACACACTGTATATTAACAGTGCGTGTGTTTGTATTTTATACATATAAAACCCATGTAAATATATATGTATATGCATACTTGAACCAGTATTGCTATTGGTGCATAGACAATAGAGTTTTGTGCTTACTCATATGATGCATGTGTGTAGCTGGTATCTACTTACGAACCTGACTCATTCATACACACGATAGCATTTTTACTTTTTACTTTCAAATGCGAGTATCAAATACGACTGTATGTACAGACGCGTATAATATATTATTTATACACGAAATTTTAAGCACACGCATGGTGCATTTATTTAAGCATAGTACAGAATACAGAAAGTTGATCATTGAATCTATATAAGGGTCCTTTCCGACTCTTTGTACATAGAGTTTTTACAACGCCTTCCCTATGTAAGTATGTATTTACAGACTACAGACATACAGGCACATATCCACTTGGCTCGTAAGTACGGCTGTTATTTGGTTATTTATTTGTGTTTGTATTCACAGCCACAATCCACATGTGACAATTCATCTATTCAATACAACATAATAATAATAATCATAGAAATAGGAGGTGCATGAAAGGTATATGAAATTTTCCATACCAAGCATGATAAAAACTTAATCGTTGACTAGAATCGATACATACATATGTGCGTTGCATCTTGAATTTGGATTTGGCTTTGAATACAACGAATTGTACGGTGCATTTTACTTACAAACAAGCACAACAAATACATCTATAAAAGTCGTGTGTAAACTTTTAAAAAAAGAAATCAACTCTTTTGTGAGCATGACTAAGGGAGTTACAAGAAGTATTGTTACAATAGATATCACATCTTATCCAAAAACGTAAAGTTTTCAAGTATAGAGAGACTTTCAAAAAAAAAAAAATTGAATACTTGTGAAGTTGAATAGTATATATCGTATAATATAAAATGTTGGAGTAATTGCAAAAGTGCAGTGAGTGAACAACAAATAAATGATGGAGCATTAAACCGTGTGTGCAAAATCATGTAGTGCACATTTCACTATGCAATTTAAAAACATACTGTTCACCACAAAATGCGAAGAAAATGAGAAAAACAAGAGAGCAATTTTAATGTTGCACTTAGATTTTCCTTGGTGCATTTTACAAAAGGGAGAAGAAAGAAACATACACACTACACACATTATAAAGACTGTACTAGTATGTAGATGCTTTTTAAAAAGGTTGAACCTTTTTGTATATGTAGATGTTGTATGTACCATAACACTTAACATCTGCACGCTTGCATCTCCCTCACAATATACGTATAAGATAGATATCCCTATTGTATTGTACGTTCTTTTGATTTTAGTTAGAGAGAGAGAGAGAAACTTTCTTACCTTTCTTGCAACAGCAGTCTGTCAGTAGTAAGTAGTAAGAAACAGTTCTCAAGAGCGAACAGACGTCGAACGACGAAAAATATTATAATATAAAAAAATTGTTTGGTGCATTTGTGTGTGTTGCGTTAAGTTAAGTTTTGTGAATTTTTGAGAAATTCCGTGTATCATTTAAGCCTCATGAATTACACTATTTCCATTGTGTTAGAGAAGGAAAACGAAAGAAAACCACAAAAGAAATCAACGCTTTTTCATGCAAGTTTCAATAAAAGTATCTAACACCTATAACATCAACATCTTATATAAGGTGGACTTATCTATCTACCGTATAAAAACTATATATTATGCATGTTAAAAAGGTTACTGAAAATATTCGAAAATAATAATAAATGTTAAATAAAAGTTTGTTTTAAAAAAGTGCCGGCTAAAACTATATTGCTTATATTATTATATAATATCCATGTTTTTTTGTGAAACGTATTTAAAAAATTATAAAGAACAGTGAATCCTTTGTTTTTTGGTAGTGCATAGTGTGTGATAATATATCTAGTATCTATACACTACATACTTACTTACCACTTACGTGAAGCGTTTTGTGTTATAATTTATCATATATTTGAAGAGTAAGGTAATTTTTTGGAGACATTTCAAGATTTCAGCATCAAAGAGTGAAGAGTGAGTGCATTTAATTTGAAAGTAAAGTTTATTCAAAAAGTATTATAATTTTTTTGTAGATAAAAGTGGTCTTTGAACAAAAGCCTATCAAGGTCCACCGCAGTCCATCATCGATAATCAAAGTAATTGGATTTTGGATTAATTAACAAAGTGTAAAGTGTAAAGCAAGTGAAGTACTAAAAGCCGGCTAAAGTTTATAAGCGTTGTTATTTGCATATTTGGTAAGTTTTTTCCATGTATTTTGAATATGTATAACTTTTGATCTTTCAATTCTAGTAAATTTTATTGATTATAGATTATAGGCATTTCAAAATATTTGTAGCACAGGTCACAGGTATAGAAAACTATTTACGTCTATATCTAATATCTATTAATCTATTAATATCAAATGTGTATGCATTTATTGAATTGTGAATGAGCACATGGTATTATAATAATATTTTATCCATGTATGATCTCAAACTGCATTCTGTAAAAAACGATACCTTTTAGACTTTTGGCACCACTAATAATAGTGCATTATGTAAAAAAGGTAGTACAAAGCAAATGCTGCGTACCATCAACCATCATTCTCAAGGCCTTCATGACAAAAAAATGTTTGTATAACTTCTTTACAAACTTTTACGTGTTGAACAAGGTGTTGAATGTTCAGATACCAAATCACTGACTCCCACGATTTCTTCTTCTTGACACTTGAGAGAGATTCTCGATGAATGCACATTTTATAGTATGTTTGAAGCGGTCACAGCCAAAGATCTCATAAATGAATGATTACTTGCACTGTATATTTACACGTAGAATATTTTCTAATTTGTAAACATTATGGTGTTTTTATACAATTTACCATGCATATTCTCAGCAATTTTACATTTGATAGTACATGGAATAAAATAGATACTATACACACAAGGAATTTTTGAATTGTTCATAGTAAATAAATATTATTTTATTTCATCAGTCACAAAATGCATTCGAATGTTAAAGCACTTTGCTGTCAAAAGTAGGGATAGTTATATAAAATAAGTGAAGGGAGTACTTACAAATTTTCATTAGACTTTGATGGTGTTGGTCATAGCTTTGATTGAGCTTTGATACTGTTGACGTAATGGAATCGGGTATAAGATGCTTAAACCCACTTTGTAATCGAATCTGTAATAAAATCCATGGACGAAAAATTAAATACTTATATACTAATATTTTAGTATAGGTTTTTATTTTTTCGTCCATGGATTTTATTACAGATTCGTGGGTTTATTTATAACTTATAACCTCATGGTTCATCGTGTTTAAAAATTTTATTGTATTAAGGACTAAATTCGCCGCACCCTCAAAACGAACTAATACCAAGCCTCCAGTTTTCCAACACCGCAGGATTGAATTTTAAGTAGTGTAAAGTAGTAAAGTGGCCCTCCTTGGTTTGGTTCGAGCACTTCAATTTGCATTTGCAACAATAATGTTGTCGAAATGCATCAACTTTTTTTGTTTCAGTATAGAGTATAGAGATAACATTGATGATACATAATAATATCTCTCTCTATACGTAATAATACGTATAGAGAGATGGTTTTGTTTTGTTATCTTAATACTAAACTCTTGTGCAACTTTATGTTGTTTTTCGTGGACTATCATTGCTGTCTTCAAATTTCAAAATGCTACATCAGACAACATGCGATGCATTACATATTATTATTATTGTTACTATATTGAACTCTCTCCTCATGTGTCATGTACTTACAGTAAGGCTTAAAAAAAATCCATATACATATTACTCTTCAAGAATACACATTATACATGCTTGCATACATTCTGAAGTTTTATATTATTGTTTATTGTATCTGTAAAGAACGGGAATGTTTACCTATAATATACTCTCCAAATATGGTAAGAGCTGTAATTATTATTAGACTTCTCCGGCTTTCCTCTTTAAGTTAATGCCATAAGGGGAGAAATAATAAGGTTTACTGAAAAGTAAAATGTAATTTGGTACATATAAGTATGTACTTACTTAGACATGCACGTGGTCACCACAATATACTTGGTTTATATAAAAAATATATTGTATCATTGTATTTATGGGAAGTCTCGTAATATTATTTGAAATGTCATTCATCATAATATGTAGTCTGCCTCATTAATTATTGACTAATATGTATGCCTTTATCACTGTCATACTATACCCAAGATTAGTTTTCTATTTTAATTCTCTAGTACGAGTTCTAAAAAATGAGATTTTCATTTAGGTGCTGCAGAAGAGTTTGTGTGCTGTTTTAAAGAAGAAGTCATTGGCAATAAATTTTTCGTTTGGGAAAGGAAAATAACAAAAATACATAGGATTATGAACTGAAAGACGTTCATGACGTTACTGCTGGTCAAAAAACCTCAAGTAATTCAATACCTCCAGCCATTTAAATATCAGTTCAACTTGTAATAGTGGTATGCATTGTGATAGTACATATTTGAGCACACTGAAACCTTGTTACATAATATATCATGTATCCGTTTTTTGAATGTAGGGAACAAAAGTTATAGTAATAATAAGTAAACATTGCCTGTCTATCTTGGGAGTTCCCTATAACGAGTTTTCAGGATCTCCGTATAAGATAAGCTGAATCACAGTCATACGAATAAATGTTTTTATAGAGATATAATATTATTATACCAAGGCAGTCTCTATAGAAAGAATGTGCATACTGGAATCTCTCCATGTGTCATCATAATCACCACTACACAGTTAACAGGATATGCAATATCAATATAATGCGGAATATTTACTCAACACAGTTTTACGTAAATATCATTATGAGCATGTACAATATATAAGCGAATGTTTATAAAGTGCATAGAGTATATGAGTACAATATTAAGTTATGGTGCAATCTACAATAATTTGAGCTGTACACTGTATTACCACTATTTTCTAATGCATATTTTATCATTAATATTTCAGCTGAAAATACCTAGTACATGCATTATTACAAGCATGTATCAAGATGTACTTACATCTTCTTTGCTGTAAGAAAAAGAAGAAAATGTGTTTTTAGAAAAAAACACTTCCCTAGATTTTCTACGATTTGTATAACAAAATCAGGAAGTTTTTATTCTGATCTTCAAACAGTTATACTGCTATTTAAAGTTGTTCTATGTGTATAGCTATAGTGTGCAAAAGTTCAATCATTTAGTACACATCACTATATATATGTACACCTATGTATGCATATATATAAAAACATACAGCGAGTTTAATTAAATAGAGTATTTACATGTACATTTTATATCAATAGTACTATATTATTATTATCATCGTCCTCGTCCACGAGGAGAAAACCTTTGTTCATGAAAATGTTTTTGCAGACTGAAGTTCAACCATAAAATTAAGTAAACCTTTATTATAATGCATAAACTGGTTTGAATTTGAAGTGTAATTGATTCGATCTTCACTTCGGATGATTCTGCAATGTTATGTTACTGTACTTTACGGTTTATCAAAGTGATAGCGGTTTTCGATAAAAAGTATGTTATTATTACGTTTACTTTAACAACTGAACATAGTGAATCCTATTTATCTTATCAATTTAAAAAAGCTCATAGTAAAAAGGAATTTCCTTTCGGCACAACTAAATCACTAGAACAATTATTTTGCAACAATTTTATTACTACACAGGCTCTCTGGTATTTTAAAACTGTTGAAAGGTTTTAAAGTTAAAAAAATTATAGATAACCTCATACCATGAACTATGGTTACTATTTGTTGATTTTGAGATAATCTTAAGCACAAGAGTAAGGTAGTGCTTTTTTGTTTGTGCGATGAGAACGTGAGGCTGAATTAATTGTCATCGGAATTAATTTCTGAGAGCTATACGATATGCTCGTTACTATAATATGAGGTTCGACACCTTCGTATTATTTTGTATGAAAGCGATGATTTAACGACGCAAAGTGTTTTAAAAAAAGTTTACATATTATCAACACGTGTTGGCTGTACTCAACACAAAGTTGTTCTAGATTTTCTAAAATATTTAACACGTAACGTAAGTTCTACTTCTGTTTCTTTGCTGTTTAATTGGACGTGTTTTAAATTTAACAACATTTCCTGTATGGTAATTGGAAAAAAGCAGAGAAGATCGTATTTAAAATTAAAAAAAACACCCACAACTACTAGCAATTTATAAACACTCGATTTTTACAATTTAAATAACCATGCTCAAGTAACTAAACTCTGAACTACTAGTGGGCTCAGTTTAAATAGTACTCAAAATACAACTTTGTTTCGGGACCAAACGTCTGAGGTGGCCATGCTAATAAGTAAACAGTAAATAGTAAATACATAATATACACACCTAAAAACGTGTTAAAAGTAGATTGTGATTGCATTTATAT
>JAQIVE010005785.1:0-12375 GCA_034698285.1 Sminthurinus bimaculatus | reverse complement strand
CAATGTCATCCGTGGGCCAGTCTAATGTACATAGTTTTAATGCCCCAGAGAAATTTCCAAATTATCCACTGATCGTTTGAATTTTTCTTGGCTCCTTTCCATCTCCCAATTTTCCAGTTTTGTTTCTACATCAATGTATGCATATATGTAAATACGAAGGATTATTATACATTACACATACTTTTTACATAATAAATAGGAGGATGATATGAAATTATATTGTATGTATGATGATTACATATATGATATGATATGCACACACAATTCCGGATGTTCAAGGAGGTTCTTCCGAGTTTGGGAATGGTGAAAAAGAAGAGGAGTTGATGATGATGATGATAATGATGATGGGAATTGGAAGGTTGCCCGGACCCTTTTCTTTCACCATTTAGGGAAAAATCGGGATGCAGAGGACAACTTGGACGGCTAATGTAATGGCAGAGTAACTTAACTACATATTCACCATATACACGGACAGCATCAACGGCAGAATGTGAGCTGAAACTAACTAGTTGAAGGCGTTCAAGTTGGCTGCAGAATCAGAATCCGAATGAAAGTACAAGTGAAAGTCAAAGCAGGAGAGTAATCAGAATATGTGTAGTATGTAGTATGTATAATGTATAGCAAGGCGTCAGTTTCCAGTCCCGAGATTTCGCGAGGAAATGGAGAATGCATTACGTACGACTGAATTGCGTATTTATGTACCTCCTGTACTGTAAGTATGTACAACTACTTACATAGTATATATGTATGTATCCTGTGTGGAAAGGAGTTTTGAGTTTTGGGACTCACATGGATAGATAGTTTGGCAAAAAAACGGAGCATAGAAACAGGATGTTACTCAACTCCTCTCGACTCGACAGATTTTTTGCAAAGTAGACAGTGGGAGCAATTTGAAAATTAAGTGAGGAAAATGATTTGGATTTTTTTGAGGAAACGAAAAAGTGAACATTTTTTCTTCAAGTTGAACCAACCAAACTACATAAACCAGTGACTGAGGGGATCGCAAAATCAAGCCAAACTCAAACCCTCGGTTTTGAAACAGCCTTTCGTTTCCCAACCGAGGCAGCATTCAACTTTCGACAGCTATTTTACAGGGAACTGGAATGTGCAGGGTTGGATAAAAAAAGAAATACTGTACTTCGATGCATACATGCATAACATGGAAAGGACATGCAGACATCGTTAAGCAAAGTCAAGTAAAGTAAAAGAAGAAGGGAAAAGAGAATTTAAATTATTCTACTCACTGAACCGACACCATAAGAATATTGATAATGGCGATGTTGTAGATGGCATATGAGATGTATTGAGCGTCTGCATTGGAACGAATTCGATAACAGATCCACACGCCGTACGACAGGAAAATCACTTCCCCCGCTAAATTACGCAAAAAGAAACAATGAAAAATACGGAATCAAACGCACTGTTCCATTGAAACATTCAGAATTAAATGGAACCTTGTGGGTTTTAAATTTTTTTTAAAAAAACAGTTCTCACCTCCAATACAATGGTCCCACCTGGAAGTATTTGAAAAAACGGTTATTATAGTTAAAAATTTTCCCAAACACTTATTGCACTCTTTAATGCTAAAATTGCACATTTTTTGGTCATAAACTGAGTCTCTTACCAATTGTAGACACACTGGATGAAAATCTTGCCGTCGGTGGTGTACATTCTCTCAATGGAAGGGGGGTCGGACAGGGTCCAGGCGGTTAAGTACAACAACATGATGACCATAATGGGGCTCATCCAGTGAAGTAAATGCTTCTCCGTCAGTTTGATCTTGTGCGCTGATTTTACTCGAAACGTTAGGTACACACTGAAGAAAAAAAGTAAACCAAAAACAAGAAGAAGATTAAGGCTCATGTGAAAAAAAGAAGCCCATAAAATCTACATGACAATTTATTGGATGTATACAGTGTACAGTGTATCTACAATAATTTAAATTTTGATCGAGTTTCCCCTTTCACCATAAAATTCGGTCCATACAATTTCTATTGCACAGCTACATAGGTTTCCCATAAACAATACAGTTAATGGGGCCGACTAAGTGGGAATTAAACTGTCTCATTCTCCTTCCGCTCCATCAATTGCATTGCATTCTATGTACTTATTCCTGTATATACAACGTACATACGTACATAGTACACACAAATAGCAAATAGCAAACAAAGGGCAAACAAGTGGTCTTTAATACATATTTTATCAATTACTCTCTCGCCGAGTTCATTCAGTCACATCAACAACAAGACCAAGACGAAAAGAACAAAAAGAGGAGAAATATTAGAAACTTGAGAAGAAAAAAACACTTTGCCCGGATTCTTTGTTCCTTGTGTGCAATTGTGCATGTACGGTGTATAGTAGAAGATAGTACAGTGTATAGTGTATGTGTAGTTTGAAGAATCCCCGGAGATTCACTATTACGTGGATGACAGGGAAATAAAGTTAATAAAAAAGACCTCTGGTTTTAACTTATGGCTTTATATGTATGTACAAACACATATACATACACACACACTACACACATATCATCATCATCATCAGTAGCAGCATCACCATCATTGGGAGCAGAGAGACCTATTAGGCATTTTACTATTATTATTTTATTACCACCATTATATTCCTATATTCATTGTTGATGTATGTACGTATACATTGTACATGCAAGCTCCTATAAGTATTTTATACTGTAATAGGAGACGAAAATCGTGTATACACTGCCTACGCATGTAAGTTTTGCAATTGCCTTGCAATTTCGGGCCAGTTGATGCCGTTTTTGCCGTCTTTTCCTTTTCAAACGATGAAAAAAAGGAGAATCAGCAAAGTCAAGGGAAAGAATGTGAACAAAAGAGTTTTCATATGTATAAATACAAGGTTCTATCATATAATATTATATGTATGTACAACATATAATTTATAATTTCAAAAGACGGGCATTGTTGAAAGCCTACATAGACGAAGGGAATAGTGTGATGTGGTGTACAATACAATAGGAAATAAAGTTTCTCTATACATTAAACATATACTCGCATCTACTTGTACTATTATGGGATGGTGAAAAAAGTGCGGAGGAAGAAATAAGGGAAGAAAGGAAGCTCGTAATATAACTTTAGGAGTACTTTTACTTTCATTCTTCCTCTTTTTATTCTCTCCCTTTTCCTTTCCTTTCTTTTTTGGCACAAGAAAGTTTGCCTTTGAACACTTTGAAAAATTGGGTGGATGTGGACACTGTCCATTTCATATTTATATATTATATGTTATATATCTACTATGCGTGCATGGTTTGAAATCTATTCGTATAGTTTAATATTATATAAATAAATAGAACAGTTATATAGCTACATAATAATATAAAATGTGTGTATATTTTTAACACATTTTAAAGACAGTTTCCCTCAAGTTTCAGCTCAAAGTTCTAAATCAAAAGTTGGGAGAGAGTGAAGAAGAAGAGAGAGAGAGAGAGATGGAGTCATAAATCTCTTGAAGCTCCCCCAAAACTACTAGTTGAGACTCATCAATTCTCTTATTATTTCTGGATTATCTCCTCGAGCACAAAAGTAGATTTTATATTATTATATTATGTGTAGGATAGAGCGGGGGAGAAGAAGAAGAAGAATACTGTGTAACATATATACAGTTTAGAATGGAAATTTATAAAGTCTTTAAGCTTACTTTTCCTCCTTATTCTAAATCTAGCCGTAAACCTACATAACACATTTTTGTTCATAATATGCTCCCTTTGATTTACGTTTCAATTTCACCTCAGGAAAATTCACACTGACATGATCTTTTGGGTATATTTTTCCCATTATAAAAGTTTGTTCAACTTTTTGCCTCTTTTTTTGAAGAATTTGCAATAATGTCAAGTTAAATTGAAAATATTTGAGAGATAAATGCTGTATTATAAGATAAATGATTGGAATTTTTGAGTATATATGTACGTAGTTCTTACCGACATAATTTCATGTATAAAGCGGTATAGGTTATTCCAAAGCCTAAATGCCTCGTCCACTTGACCGCGATGCAGGATGAGCTTGTCAACAGCGGAGGCAAAAGGGCGACCATCTATACAGATACAAATACAAATACAAAGAAAAAGAGATACAATTTTATCACCATAAAAATACGCAATCAATTTCACATGCCCCATGTTGTTTTTTGTTTTTTTGAGGAACTTTGCATATATACATACATAGATAGATAATCCACAATCTTTCACCTCGTATGTATGTATGTATGTATTACTTTAGTTTCATCTTTTATTTTTATGGCTCAACTTTTCTCTTAATGGAATTGACAATTTTCTTCAAATATGAAGAAAAAGAGGGGTAAAGGGCAACCGGGGATAAGAAGTTGGAGAGAGTGATAAAGTAAGGGTAAAAGTAATAGTGTATAAAAGAAAAAGTAAAGTAAAAGGAAAAGTTGAAAGGAATGCCAAGAAATTGACAAAGGTGGATTAATGTATGCAAAAAGGGTTGAGGCCTCGGCCTTAAACAAGATCCTGTGAAAATCTCCGAGTTCTTTGTTTCAACTAGAGTATTAGTACAGTAGAGTAGAGTAGAGTACAGTAAAAAAGAATTCGATATGCAAAAATAACATGCATTGTACAGAATAAGAATACAGTACAACAACAAATGTAAGAAAATACATACATAAATAGTAAATAGATATGAAGTAGATACACAACACAACCACACACAATAAATTGAATTTATAGACTTGGCACGAAACTTGCTCCAGAAAATCCCTTTCGTTTTTCTCCATGTAATATTTTTATGGGTGTATTACAATGTATGTATATAGTAAGTTGCACAATATCCAGATACTTTACTAAATGTACGTACACCGTACACCGTACACTGCACAAAAATGGTGAAGTACATGGTGAAAATGCAAATGTAGGCTAAGCCTCTCGAATCCTTTCAATTTAATATTTCATAAAGACAAGTAAGACATGCATGCATGTATAATGTGTACATATGTATAAACACGTTCATGTTCAATGTTCACTGTTCATGCTGTACGCTCCACGTTGGGTATTACAATACTTGTACATTGTACATTGTACATACTCCTCCATCCTTATTTACATATGTAAATGGAACATTTTCTCCAGACCAAAATTTTATTTACAAACTCAAAAGAGAGAGAGAGAGGAGCAAAAATTCTTTTATGATACGGCAATAGATTTTTTTCCTTTTTGCGTGCATGCGGTCGTGGCCTAAAAACAGAGAAACAGAAAGGGAAAGGAAACGAAAACCCTCTGCCAAAATATCCTTTGACTGATTCATATATAATAGAATTCGAAAAATGCATAATGTGTCTATAGATCATGCATAGAAAAGAACAGGAAAAAAATCTACAGTAACAGAGAAAGACTGAGTGAATAGAGTAACGGAATTGTCTGTAATTTATGTATGTACTTGAAATGTTTCGTGCAACTGTACTATGTACTCAACTCTACTTTCTTCCATTGTGCAATCTTGGACAAAAATATGGGGTTGCAAAAAATGATTATACATAAATTGAGGGGGAATACACGCAAGAATTTTTTAGTACGCTAATATGTAAACTGTATACTGTATATACAATATACACTCCCGTATTTACACATGGTTTTCATTTCATTTACCTCGGTGTACATGATGATGCAGCCGACGAGGACGATGCAATGGAAAATTGGTGATGAGGACTTGAGAACTGGGACGCGTCGATATTTGTACACTACAAAACGCACAAAATTTTATTAGCTTATACTTTGTTTCGTTTCTTAATTAGGTAGGTTATTAGAGCTTGTAATAAAATATAGGAGAAAGCATGTAACACATAAGCATAACAGAAAAAAGATTACCTATGAGAATAATGCCGGCTGTGCATGCGATGGAAACCTGCAATTTTTTATTATAACGTAAGTACACATTAGAATTAAAACGCTTTATAGATAAATATAGGTGGAAGTTGTAATTAAAATTTTACTTTTCTTACCATTGAGACGCTCAAGAGTCCGATTCTGTAAAAAATAAGAAAACATTTGACTATTTTGAAAGTAAAAGTGTGATGACACACAGAGAGAGACGCTCTCCCTCTACCGGTGAAAGTCAAAGCTACAAACTGTAGAGACAATGAGAAAGCTCCATCGTTTCCACTTTCTCCAGCTAGTAGGCACTGGCGCAGAGGAAGCCGGAGAAATTTTACTTTCTCCCATGTGTACTGTCATAGTAAATTGTATTTTGAACGCACCTAAACATCCAGCTAGTTTCAGCAAGGCAATTTTCTCCATCGATGCAGTGCTCACAGCCGTCCGGACACTTTTTACACGAAACTGTATTGAAATACGAATTATTTCTCTCGGTCAACTCTTCCTCGGATGCCATTTGTCCAAGATCTGGGTATGTAACTAAATGGCAAAAAACAAGGCTCAATATTTTAAAAGTTCATAACAAAAGGACTTTTTTTTAGAAATTGTTCTTTATGTTTGTTCTCACGTTCTGCCATCCTGCCAGGTACAGCATTTTTCCACTCCTTCCGAAAGGCGTAGCGATTTTCTGCATTCAAAAATTTACAAAAATTATTTATACCTTTGAGCAATTTTGTAATGAGTATTGCACAGAAAAAACGGGAAGTGTTCATTGCACAGAAAATGTTCCATTATGAAGGGAAAAGTTCAATTTTCTTACCTGTGCAAAGACATTCATAACTGCCTTGTCGCCACTTCCGGCCGGGAGTGAAATGGCACTAGAGTCAATACAATAATTATTGTTTTCATATTGTGTTATTAAAAAAAGCTGCAAAATTTCTGTAAAATATTTAAATAAAGTCTCACCGTTGTAGTTTTAATATCACATTTGTGCGTTCCTCGAAAGACATGAAGTGGATTTTCTTTCAAATCCTTTGCTCGTTCCTCCTCACTCTCATAGTCACACTGATTAATATCATAATTGGACAGATCCACATCAAAACTCAGGATTCCATATGCTTTTCTGCAATACACAACAATAATTCCAACCCAAAATAATTAGCAGATTCCTTTTGGAAAATTAATTTTGATTACGTTATAGAAAATTGATTTTTTTTTAAAACTTACTTATTTTGATTGTGCATATGAAAGCCAGCTGTATAAGAGACTAGAAAACGTCCGTCGAGAGCCGTTGAACAACGACGATCATCCACATTATTATCATTATTACTATTTTTATTATGACTGCTATTACTACCACTTTTATGTCCAATTTGTTCACTTTGATTGCCACCTGTAGATGATGAGGATGATCCCTCATCACCTTGTTGAGTATTCGGGTTTATATTCATCTTATTGTTATTATTGCTATGAGTGTCCAAACTTGCACCACCTCGACGATTATTAATATTATTACTATTAGTATTACTATTGCTATTAAACTTGCTACAGAGAAAATAAGGCCAAGTCCAGTAACTAAATTCCGGACCACCCGCACCACCGTTTGCACTCCCATGATGACCAGTGTGTCCCTTCTTCCGACCTCTCATCGGCTTCCCATTCAGATTCATCTTATTTTTATCCGAGTTATGCGAGTAAAACACGTAATTTGCACTTGCATCCTGACTGCTAAAACTAAAGTCCAACTGCTCTCTAAACTGTTCACTGCGGGGACTGAGCGGTGGTTTTATGAACCACGGAAATTTTACCAAGTCCGTCTCGGATATGTTGGAAAACTTGACGGCCTCTTCCTTGATCATCATATTGTTCTCAAAATCACTGTCAAAATCACTAATCAATTCCTCATCACGAGTCAGAGCGTACAGCCAGTGCTCTTTACTCTGGTTGGGAGTATTATTGTAAAACATGAGGAAACGAACTTCCTGAACGTCCGGGGTGGACTTGATGGCTTGTAAAATGTTCGTGATGAGCTTTATGTCATCTGGAATAATTTTTGAAAAATTATTATACAAAAATTTAATTTTTTCTAGAAATAGGTGAAGCATATATGATGAGATTTTAATGACTTGCCTTTTGTCGTACTTTTGGAGGGGAGGACGAAGGACGCGACCAAGTCAACCTTTTCCTTGGCGAGTTGGGCAAAGCTGACCGAACTTCCCACGGGAACATTGGGAAAATAGCGATGGTCAACGGTAGGTGTTGTGCATAGCGTAGCGTAAGAGCAGTCTGATATTCCCTCAATTTCTCGCAGCTGTTTCGTCAGCATTAACATCTAAAATAAGGTTGAAAAGTAAAAAAGCTGCATCTCATTTTAAACTTTTTTGTGCATATATCATGTACATTCGCATAACATTTTGAAAAAATGCTTTACCTGCTCATCATCGATGGGCGTTTGAATATGAATATTGTTATTATTTCCCGCATAAGTCTCATGGCTGCTGCTGTTACTATTATTGTTATTATTATCGTCGGTGGACGAGGCGAGGATGGAGGCTCCCACCACACAATAAGCCAACAGCCAGAATCTACTATTTGTACAGGTTGACGGCATATTATTATTATTATTATTTTGGGGAGTATTATGTCACCAGCGGAGATGATGATGAGTCAACTCTTCTGCTTCGTCTTCTTCTACTTGGCTACTTTATATACAATACACAGGGAGAAGAGTAAAACGTAAAGGAAAACGAGCCCGACAAAAAAACAAGGTTACGGGAAGTTGACTCTCGGCTCAAGAAAAAAAGGTGGTGATGGTGTTGATGATGATGATGATGATGATGATGGTGGTATTTTTTTCCTACACCGCTTTTTGAATTTTGTCACGGCCCACGACGACCACGACCATGGCATCTTTTGTGGATTGCCATTATTTTTCTCTGCTTTCCTCTCCTTCCTGACTCGACTCCCTTCGGGTTTCCTTATTTTCTTCCTTCGTCTCAGAGTGTAGAGTTGGAGTTGGAGTAGTATCTAGATGTTAGGTATGACACGGTGTCGTCGATTAACTTGTCACCAGAGCTTAGACCTCCGACTCTTGACTTGGCTTAACTTGACTTGACTTGACTGGAACTGAAATAAGAACAGAAAAATGTTATGCATTATAAGTATATTACATAATACATACCTTATACATACATATTATATAACAGCATTAAGTATAGTCAGAGTGCGTCACATAAAAGCTAATCATTATTTCTCATTTATGTACGTTTTGATATCCTTCATCCTAATTCCTAATTCATTTTTCTCCTTCATTTCCTATTCCGCTTGAGCATTCCATTAGCCCCGACCGTCGACTTTGTGATCGTCGGCTGTGCAAGAAAATGATATCTTTTTTCCCTTTTTGCATACAATAACAATAAATCAAAGATTTTGCTGCTCAATTTTCGATATTCCCCACTTTTCGATATTTTCTAGCGGTCTGTCCATTTGATGACGCGGTTGTTGTTTTTGTAAATGATTCTCGAGTTCCAGAGTCTCACCCCATATCGCATCATAGTGCTGTCAATATATACATATTTACCGAGGAATGGAGAATACACGTCTGAATAATGCATCACAATAGTGTATAAAATTCACCTAGTTTTTCTTTTTTTACTTTATTCTCTTTATTCTTATCATAGGTTTGTATGTGTATGAATGTTGAAGGGAAAAAGAGAAACATTTCTGCAGCAGCCTCACGGATGGAAAGGATTCCGTTTGTACACAATGCATTGTATTGGATAAACAGCAGGGGAAATGGACCTTTCTCCCCTTTTCTTTTCTATCCAGTTTTAAACCCAAGCTTGTGATGTGATTCGATCTCGCATCTATATTCTACACATATAAACATATTGTGTTATATATTGTGTTAGCCCTCACTTTTTCGCACACTTTTGCAGATGCATTGTTCACTGCAATGTACCATATACAGTGTACAATGAGCCATGTGTGGAACAGCAAAGCAAAGCAAGTCAAGTCAAACTAAAGTAAACCCAACCAACCAACATCACAACAATCTTCACCTCTTTCCATTCCTTCTTGTTATGCACTTTCTCTCTCTCCCTCTCTCCTCATCCTCATCTTCATCTTCATGACTTGGCTGATTTCACTTGTGAGTGGAGAAAGTAAAGTAAAGCTTTTTACACAAGAGTGAAAGTGAGTGAGACTTGAAAGTGGGAGTAGGAAAACATGGACAGAGAATAGGAATAAGAATAAGGAGAGCGAGAGGATGAGAGAAAAATGGTGAAAGCATTGCCTTCCCACACTTTCTTTCTATTCACCAAACTCCCTTTTATTCCCCGCTCTGTCGTTTTTCTATCTACATAACTTTATATATACATAATATATACATGCATAATGTATGTATTATATCGTATGAAGATCCTCGTGGATGGATGCAGACTATTGGAGGCAGACACACAAGTACGTGGAGAAACATTCAATGAGCTGTTCTTTCTTCTTCTTCCATTCTTTCAATGTGTTGTCTGTGTCTGTAGTCTGTAGTCTGTGAATTTATATTTGACTATACAAGTCCAAGTAATGCACAATACAACCAACTAGAATATAGAATATATAAACAGAGCAGTTGCAGTTTAAAACTTTTTTTGCTCTTTTCTTCGTCCTTTGATATCTTCTTTTTCTTGACGCTCTCTCCGCACTTTCCTTGTTTTTTTATTTCCACCACATTTCCTTCCTCTCGTCGCGTCCTTGGCCACTTCACCCAGCAAAAACTTTGGGTCGGTCTCGGATATAGGAAAAATTGTTTTTTATCTCGGTCACTGGAACGACGAGATATTTACAGTCTGTATAACATAAAATACCTATATTGTTTTTGAAGGTAGCACTGTAGTGATATGTGTTAAACGGGTATGTACCATGTACGTAAATCCTCTGTGGAATACGGATACTATAATAATAATAATATTTAGTAATGATGATGAGGGAAAAGATCTTTATCTTTTCAGTATCAATATCACCATCAAATCGGCGACATGTGCTTATAGTGTTCATATTTATGTTTGGTTTGGCTTGGTGACCAACAAATTCCACAACCGATTCTCCGTATTTTCAAACAGCATCTTGCTGGCGATCTTTGGAATGCACACAGGAAATACATAACAAATTTTAGAATGGAGTACAGATTCTTATACACATCTTACGTATGTACCAAAACTTTTTACAAACTAAATTGCTCAATGTCCTGTGAAAAGTATAATGTAGACAAAAAGGAAAAGTTCCATCATGTACTCAAAATTCAAAATGCTTCCACATCGGATAAAATACAAAAGTCTCTAAAGCTAAAGCTTTCAATTTTTCTTTGTAACTTTGTCGTCTTTAAACAAGGACAAGATACAAAACTATCAATTTCAAAAAGCTCAATGTAAGTACACTTTGGATTTGTGTATTTTGTATATATTATGCAAATCATAAATTGCACCTTGCCTTTTTCTCTATATTGTTCTGATCTGATGCAAAACCGAACGAAAATAATGTAATACGTATTATTTTAGTTTATTTACATATTTTAATAAAATTTATATTTTTTTCATACTTTTATTATAAAAGTATGAAATAAATATAAATATAAAGTGAATTGAGAATTGGACCTACGACTGGGAACCAAAACAAGGGACAACCGACGACCAATCCCCATGTTTGGTATGTTGCTGTATGTTGGTGTGGGTTTTAAGGTTTTGGCTCTCGTTCCTCATTTAAAATGCAAATTCTGGTTAATGAGGATATTTGTATGGATATTCTTTTGATGCTCCTCATTATACATACAAAAATACATACATATATACAATACACATTATACATACATACAACGGCTTTGTGGTTGAGAAAACGGGGGATTGAGCTGGAGATATCGAGAGCTTTGTGGATCCATCCATTCCTTCATTTATTCGAAGGCTCTTTTAAAGATTATTCCTTCATTCATTTGTGCATAGTACATAACTACAGAGTTATATACTTGCTGGCTAGATTAACTATTATTACTTAAATGTGTAAAATTTAAAGTTGGCCGTCTCCTATCTATGTATATAATACCTTTTTCTTACCCTCCTTCTATTCTATTCTATGTAAATCCACACTCTCTGTACTTGTACAGTATCCGTAATCCATAATCTAACCAAGTGTAGAATTCTATTGATTTTACATAACAGATATCTGTACATGGCGAAAAAAGGAAAACCATTGAAAAAATCAATGGAAATGTATGCATATATACTAGATTGGTCCACCAATGAACTTTATTTTAATTCTCAAGCAGATACCCCGTCATTTTGTTCCTTTTGGTTTCCTTAAATCACACAAAAAATTTCGTCCCGATAGGTTGATGTTTAGAGGTAGCTCAAGGTCACCAAAGTTGACCGTTCAAATAGCATTAACTTTCTCCCCGAAAGTGTGCATGTTTGGGGTGGGGAGTGAAGGGGGGCAGGTAGAATTTTTTGGAGTACCGGAATGAAGAGGTCCCTCATAGA